>PVLC010020187.1:10425-29673 GCA_004027655.1 Graphiurus murinus | reverse complement strand
ATTGGGGATTGAACTCAGGGGCATTCTACCTCTGAGCTATACCCCCAGCCCTATTTTTTTTTATTATTTTATTTTGAAACCGAGTCTCGCTAAGTTGTGGAGTGCCTCACTAGGTAGCTGAGGCTGGCCTCGATCCTACGGTCTCAGCCTCCCGAATGCTGGGATTACAAGCGTGCGCCACCACGCCCGGCGGGTGTGCACTTTTTTTCGGAGTGTGTGCGCACTTCTGGAGTGTGTGCAGGAACTTTTCAGGAGTATGTGCGGGCACTTTCAGGATTGTGTGCGCATTTCAGGAGTGTGTGCGGGCACTTTCAGGAGGGTGTGCACTTTTTCAGGAGGTGTGTACTTTTTCAGGAGTGTGTGCTCACTTTCAGGAGTGTGCGGGCACTTTCAGGAGTGTGTGTGCACTTTCAGGAGTGTGCGGGCACTTTCAGGAGTGTGAGCGGGCACTCCCAGGAGTGTGTGCAGGAGCTTTTCAGGAGCGTGTACGGGCACTTTCAGGAGTGTGTGCGGGCACTTTCAGGAGGGTGTGTACTTTTCTCAGGAGTGTTTGCGCACTTTCAGGAGCGTGTGCGGGCACTTTTCAGGAGTGTGCACGGACACTTTCAGGAGTGTGTGCACCCTTCAGGAGTGTGCGGGCACTTTCAGGATTGTGTGCGCTTTTCAGGAGTGTGTGCGGGCACTTTTTAGGAGTGTGTGTGCTTTTTCGGGAGTGTGTGCGGGCACTTTCAGGAGTGTGTGCACTTTTCAGGAGTGTGTGCACTTTTCGGGACTGTGTGGGCACTTTTAGGAGTGTGTGCACTTTTCAGGAGTGTGTGCGGTTACATTCAGGAGTTTCTGCACTTTTTCAGGAGTGTGCGGGCACTCTTTCAGCAGTGTGTGCGGGCACTTTCAGGAGTGTCTGCATGGCACTTTCAGGAGTGTGCACTTTTCGGGAGTGTGTGGGGGCACTTTCAGGAGTGTGTGCAGGCACTTTCAGGAGTGTGTGCGGTTACTTTCAGGAGTGTCTGCACTTTTTCAGGAGTGTGTGGGGGCACTTTCAGGAGTGTGTGCAAGCACCTTTTATTTTCAGGCGTGCAGGTACTTCAGGGGCGTGAGGACGTTTTCCAGGAGTGTGTGGGGGGGTATTTTCAGGAGAGCTTGCAGGCAACTTTCCCCCAGGAATGTAGGTGATTTCAGGAGTGTGTGCTGCATGGGGTATTTTCAGGAGTGTGTAGGCACCTCAGGAGGGTGTGCAGCCTCCAGGAGTATGTGCACGTGAGCCTTCAGAGCGTGCATACACCACATGAGTGTGTGAAAAAGGAGGAGTTTCTCAGGAGTGTGTGCGGGGGGGAGTCTCAGAGCATGTGTGGACGCCTCAGGGGAGTCGTAGGGCTCTCAGGAGTGTGTGCAGGGCTCTCGGGGTGGTGGGGGCTCAGGAGTGTGAGCAGGGCTCTCAGGAGTCTGCAGGCGTTTTCTCGGGAGCGTGTGCAGGTTTTTTCTCCGGCTGTGCGCCGGCGCCTCAGGAATGTGTGCGGCGTTTCTTCTCAGCAGCGTGTGTAGATTTTCAGGAGTGTGTGCAGTCGCTTTCTTGGGAGTCTGCAGTCTTTTTATCGGGACTGTGCGTCGATGCCTCGGGAGCATATGCAGGTGATTTTCTCAGGAGCGTGTGCAGGCTTTCAGGAGTTTGTGCAGGTTTCTTCTCAGGAGCCTGTGCCGGGCTCTCGGGGCCTGCAGGCGGTGTCTCTGGAGGATGTGCAGGCTTTTATCAGGAGTGTGTGCATGTGTCTCAGGACAAGTGCCTCGGCAGTGTGCGCAGGGCCCCCCAGGAGTGCGTGCAGATGCCCAGGAGTGCGTGCAGATGCCCAGGAGTGCGTGCGGTGCCCTGCAGAGGGTGTGCAGGTGTGCGTCCTCAGGAGTGGAACTCGCACAGTCCAGCATCCCTGGTGGCGGCCGGCTTCCGGCTCTGGGGTCCTTCCCTCCCTGTGTCTTTGTCTTCCAGGTCCCGACTGCAACTGGGGAGGAGGAGGTACGAGGGGGGACAGATTGCAACTTTCCTGGAGCTGAGATCAAAGCCCAGCGAGGGGCATTGGAGGCCCTGACAGAGCACGCTTCCCCATCTGCTCCAGCTGCTCCCGGCAGAGCGAGCGCGATCTCGGGGTGAAGAGGGGCCTGACAACCTTCCTGGCTGGATGTCACGCAGAGACCCAGGGGGCCCCGGGACCGGGAGGCAGGAGATGAAGTCGCCAAGAGGCAGGGCCTACCAAGTGAGCAGCCAAAGTGCCAGGAATCGAGGGCATTTACAGAGAGAGAGAGCAAGAGCAAGAGAGAGAGAGAGAGAGAGAGAGAGAGAGAGAGAGAGAGAAAGAAGAGAAGAGAAGAGAAGAGAAGAGAAGAGAAGAGAAGAGAAGAGAAGAGAAGAGAAGAGAAGAGAAGAGAAGAGGGGACAGTTCTTTCCTGGAGTCAGGGATACAGACATCCATGTTTTTTGTTTGTTTTGTTTTATTTTTGCAGTGCCAGGGATTGAACCCAGGGGCATTCTACCTCCGAGCTACACTCCCAGCCCTATTTTTATTATTTATTTTGAAACAGGGTCTCACTAAGTTGCAGAGTGCCTCACTAGGTAGCTGAGGCTGGCTGAGAACCCGATCCTCCAGTCTTAGCCTCCCAAATGCTGGGATTACAAGCGTGCACCACCACGCCCGGCTCCATGTTTTCTTAATTTTGCAGAACCGGTGGTCGACCTTTTGTTCTGTAAATGCACGCACACCAACCTGCCCCGCTCCTGGAGGAACTCTCCAGGTAAGCACAGTTCAAGCAGCACTGGGAAGATGCCTCTGCCCACTGGCCTGTGTACTGAGTATAAATAAAAACGGTCACAGATCGACGGCCCAGGGCAGGGCAGTATGGAAGCACCTGTGGTCTAGAAATCCACAACACACCCGACTCCTTTCCCAGATTGCTGGAGAGTCCCGGGGCAGGAGCGGCTATCAGAAGAAGGAAGTTTTCCCTCCTCTGTCTCAGAACTGCAAAGAGTTCCTGGAAAAAGTGCCTGGTTTTTTCTTTTCTTTTTTAAATCAGGTGCATTGTCATTTTACATCATATTGGGGTACCGAGTGTCAGAAAAAAAATGCAGGCCCACAACCTGTGCTGCCTTCCCCACCAGCCCCCCTCCCTCGCCCTCGCTCCGCAAGTCTTTGAGATTGGAACTGGTCATTTTGTATACACCCACAGCACTATTTCTACTATTGGCGTTTTCAATCAAAACCGGGTGTCATGATGCAGGCCTGTAATCCTAGTACTTGGGAGGCTGAGATAGGAGGATTGTGGGCTCAAGACCAGCCTCAGTAATTTAGTAGGACTCTCAGCCATTTAGCGAGAGTCAAAATAAAATAAAACAGGGCTGGAGGGTGTAGCTCAGAGGTAGGATATTCCTGGGTTCAAACCCCAGTACAACACCAAAATAAACACACACACACACACACACACACACACACACACACACACACACACTTAACCAGGTATGTTTGTTGGTGCACACCTGTAATCCCAATATTTGGGAGCTGAGCCAGGAGGATCCCTGGTTCCAGGCGAGCCTCAGTAATATAGCAAGACTCTCAGCAACTTAGCAAAACTTAGCCACTTAGAGACACCGCTTCAAAGCAAAAAATAAATAAACAAAAAAGGGTGTCGCTCAGAATGCCCCCTGGGTTCAAGCCCCAGTACCAAAAACAAACAAGCAGAAAAAAAAAAAAAGGAAACCCCCAAGCCTTGGTATGTGGACCAGGACCCAGCTATTGTTCTGTCTCCGCAGGGAGGAGGAGGAAGAGCAAGCCTCCTCCTCCCCGGGGCTTTCTTTGGCACTTTCTCCATCCAGGAGGTCATTGGTCGTTGGTCCTTTGTTTGCTCACAGCCAGCGGGGCTCTCTTTGATCTGGGCTTGCGGCTTCTGGTCACAGCTCAGAGCACAATGCCCCCGGCAGAGGCAGGTAGCCTTCTCCTCCCCCCCTCTCCTTGTTCATCCAGACCTTCTGGGATTGGAGACAGCTGACCCCCCCGGGCAGAGTCACCACCCACCTGAGACTCCAGGAGTCAAATGCTGAGCTGGACTCCACGCGCGTCTGCAGAAGTCGTGTTTTATCCGGGCACCCCATAGCCCAGTCAGCGTCCACCTGTGAACTTGCGCATGGCAAGCAAGTTCTCTGGTTTCGTGGGACCAGTGTAGCAGAGGAAGAGACAGAGGAAGAATAAAAAAACACCTGAGAAGATGCAGTAAGACAGTGATCATGTTACAGCAAATAGACAATGGGCTTTGTGATAGATAAAAACCCGAAGGACTCAGGTCACGTGTTGGCGCACACCTGTAATCAATCTCGGTACTCGGGAGGCTGAGAGAAGAGGATCACAGGTTCGAGGCCGGCTTCAGCAAATTAGGGCTGATTTACCCAGAGCCCAGAGGCTGCAGGTTCCAGCTTCCCCGGCTGCGGTCCGGAGCCAGCTGTGCAGAGGGGACCCTTCGGCTTTTGTCCACGTGTCCAGCAAGGCTCCGTAATGCCAGCAAGAGTCCGGCTGTATTCCCCTGTTAGCCCTCAAGGTTAACGCTGCAGGAAAGTTTAGTAGCCCCTCGGACATGATGAGAATCTTTGTTTGTTTGTTTTAATGGTACTGGGGATTGAGCCCAGGGGCATTCTACTCCAAGCCACGCCTCAGCCCTTTTTATTTTTTATTTTGAAACAAGATCTTTAAGTTGCTGAGGCTGGCCTGGGATCTGAGAGCCTCCTGTCTCGTCCTCCCCAGTTCTAGGATTACAGACCCACGCCACCTCGACTCAGCTCCTGATGATGAGAATCTTGAAGCTCAGAGAGGTAGAAGGGACCGGGGCAAGATGGCACAGCCGACCGCTGGCCTGCGAGGCCCGTGAAAAGCTGCTCCATGTCACTAAGGAAATGCAGCAAGGCAGCCAAAGGGGAAGCATGGGGTTCCTGATGCATAGTGGAGTACTACTCAGCCTTGAAGAAGGAGGAGGCACTATCACATGGGTGGACTGGGAAATCAAGGTGGGGGAGGGACAAGCTGACAACACTTATATAAGAAATAGCAAGACTAAGCAGATCCGCACAGACGGAAATCAGATTGGAATCCTGTTATCCGCAATCCTCAGTACTCCCAGCCTCAACCCCTCCTCAGCCACGCCGCCCCATTCCGGTCACTGACAGGACCCACGAGCTTGCGAGCGTGCAAATTCTGGCAGAAAGGGCACACCGGGACTCCTGTGACACAGATAGCTGTGCCCAAAGAGGACCTGGGCACCTCAGCTAAGATCATTCCACACAAGGTCACAGCTTAAGTCCGGGACAAGGCTTTCTCCCCGAACAGTGCTCCTCCAGCACCCTGGGTCCCAGCCGGGGCCGTGCAAAGGGAGGCTGGAGGGACACGAGGAGGCGGCTGAGCTGGAGCCTCGGGGAGCTGGCCTCCGGGAGTCTGTCCGGTGCTTGAGGCCGAAGGGACTCCAGGGCGCAGGTTCTAGAAACGGCTGAGCTGGGTTAGCTCGTCCCCCGGAGCTGCGGAACGGCAGCAGTTACACAGGGGCCAAAAATGGGCAAGAAAATTAAAAAAAAAAAATAGCAGAAGAGAGGATCCAGGCAGGAGCTACAAGCAGAAGGGCTGAGCCATGCGGGGCGCCCGTGCTGCAGACTGCAGGGCTCAGAAATCCAGTGATTTACGAGGCCATGAAAGATGCTGGCGAGATCCCCCACTTGCCAGATCGAGTAAAACTCTCCCATTTGCTCTAAGTGGCCAGAACTTTGGCAGCACCTTCGTAGGACTTTATTCCGGGCTCCAACTGCCTGCCCCCCTCGGCACCCCGTAAAATATCCAAAAGGCTTTTTTTTTTTTTTTTGCACCTGGCGTGGGCTGAGCCATTCCCAAAGGGCTTAAAACAAGAAAGGCAGGATGGGTGGGGATCCTTATCCCGAGGTGGGTACTAGGTACGAGGAAGAGCGGGGACTTTATTTAGTTAGTTAGTTATTTGCTTACTTTATTTATTTATTAGTACTGGGGATTGAACCCAGGGGCATTCTACACCCCCAGCCCTTTTTGTTTTTTAATTTGGAAACAGGGTCTAGTAAGTTGCTGAGGGTCTTGCTAAGTGGCCGAGGCTGGCCTCAAGCCTGCCATCCTCCCATCTCGGCCTCCCAAGTACTGGGATGACAGGCGTGTGCCACCACGCCCGGCTCCTCAATCTCTGGCCTTTGTGATCTCTCAGATGCGCCAGCAAATACAGTTCCCATGGCCTCGGCATGGGTAAGGAAAGGAAAGTTTTAATTGCCCCGTGCTGAACAGCCGCTCCGGTGTGGGTCCCCCTCTGGATTCCAGGGGCTGGCGGGCTCGTTAAAGCCTCGGGCGTTCAAAGGGGAAGATCACCAGGTTTCATCTCTAAGTGCCTTAATGGAAAGTTTGCGTCTTGCATGTTTCAAAGTCCCCCGAAGAGAACCTTTCATTTTCAAGAGCAAAGTCACCGAATTGGGAACTTTTTATTAATAATGTAAAAGGCCCGCGCTTGTGACACACGCTGAAGCTAGAAAAATGTGAAGAAAATCAGACTTTGCTTTATCAAAGAGGCGAGGAAAGAAAGGCTGAGCTGGGGCCTGGGCGGGGAGGGGAGAGATGCCTACGGAGAGCAGAGGCTGGTGGCTCCTCCTCCTCCTCCTCCTCCTCCTCCTCCTCCTCCTCCTCCTCCTTCTCCGCTCCAGCACCTGATCCCGTAGGACCCTGTGACTGAGGACCACCGGTCAGTTCTGGGCAGCCACAGAGGGGATCTTACAAAAGTAATTGTGGGTGTTGGGTTTCTTTCTTCCTTCCTTCCTTCCTTCTTTCCTTCCTTCCTTCCTTCCTTCCTTCCTTCCTTCCTTCTTTCCTTCCTTTTCTTTTTCTTTTCTGTGATACTGGGGATTAAACTGAAGGACATTCTACCTCTGAGATATACCCTGAGCTCTATTTTATTTTTTTATTTTGAAACAGGGTCTCACTGAGTTGCAGAGGGCCTCACTCAGGTACTGAGGCTGGCTTTGAACCTGAGATCCTCCTTTCTTGGCCTCCCAGGGGACCAGGATGACAAACCTGCAGCCACCACACCCCAGCTGGGTGTCAGATTTCAGTCCAGTTCAGCCCTCTCCTCTGGGGCAGAGCAGCTAATCTAAATGTTCTGCCTGCCATCCTGATGCGTGGGAGGCTGAGACAGGAGGATCACGGCTTTGACTGTCATCTCAGTACCTGGGAGGCTGAGACAGGAGGGTCACCAGTTTGAGGTCAGTCTCAGCAAGTAGAGAATGCTCATCAACCTAGCGAGACTCTGTTTCAAAATTAAAAACAAATAAATAAACAAATAAGATAGGTATGGGGGCGTAGTAGCTCAGAGGTAAAATGCCCCTGGGTTCAATCACTGGGACCACAATCAATCAATCAATCAATCAATCAATCAATAGAATAAAATAAATAAATAGAATAAATAAATTAAAAATAGACTAAATGAATGAATAAATGTCCCCCCATTTCCCAAGTGTGACTCTTGTTAGAAATAACTTTTCATGCTGTCAAGAAAAGGCACAGGTTCGAAAATTGCTCGGCAAGGCGATTTTACTTTTCTTACAAAAAAAAGACAAAGGGTGCTCCTAGGTACGTGTGAGAGAGAGCACCCCTGAGGAAGGGCCCGGGGGTCTCAGATCCCGACGCCAGCCTCTGCTGCGCTGAACTCCTGTTGGTGGCACCTACATCTTCACATTCTTCCTGGTCAGCTCCAGGGGAAGACCGGGGAGGGTGGACACCCACAATCCCTTAAAGGATGTTCATTGTGTGAAGGAATCCAAGTCCCTACCGGATTACACAATGGTGGATTACCAAATGGCAGTTTACACAAGCTACTCCTTCAACGGGAAAGATACAATCCTATCCTCACACCCTGGGAACCGTCCCGCTCCTGGAGCCCCCCTCCCGGGCCCGGCGTCCGGGGGCCTCCCGTGGTGCTCAGCTGTCTCTCCTGGCATCTTGGACTCCATTGTTCCCCACCCAGGGAAAAGGTCAGACTGATGAGGTCGAATAGAAGGAATAAAGATGTAGGCAGAAAGCAGACCCATGGGGAAGGAAGAGGGAAAATCCAGTTTTAAGATCTGGAGAGTTCATAATCTCTAACTCCATCCTGTAGGGTGTGTCTGGTCTCAGACAGAAGCCTCAATGGACCCACACCTTTAGAAAGAGAGACGGAAGGAGGGAAGGAAGGGAGGGAGGGAGGGAGGGAGGGAGGGATAAAGGAAGGGAGGGAGGGAGGGAGGAAGGAAGGAAGGAAGGGAGGGAGGGAGGGAGGGAGAGAGGAAGAGAGGGAGGAAGAGAGGAAGGTTTGTTCCCCTGTGTTTATTGACTTCTGGGATATACCTTTAATATAGTTTGGTTATAGCAGTAACAAAAAAACAAAAACAGCTTATCAAATGTCATCCTAAATTTAAAGCAATCAGAGATTTGCCCATGAATACCGCCATTTTGGAGGCAGCAGCAGAGCCCAGTGACCCGGGACAGGACCTGGCGGGCTTAGCAAACGCCGGGGGTTCACAGAGGTCTGGGCAAGTGGAGGGTTTCCCAGACAGAAGTCAGGAGGGTGTCATCATCTCTTTTGGAGCAAGGTGACATCTGACCACGGTGGCATGGTGGCAGGCCTCAGCTCTGCAGCAGTGGCCGTGCATGGGAACCCCTCCTTCCTGACGGCCGCTTCTTCCTCTGCAGCCTGAGGGGTGGCAGAGCACTCAGCTTTGGTGCTGAGGACTTTGCGGCTGTCCTGGGCTCTGGTTCCCCGGCCGTGTCTTCCCACCTGGGTCTCTTCAGCTCCCGGGTCCCAGGGGAAGCTCGGCGCACGGTCCTTGGGGCCCACCATCTCCCTGCTCATCTCTCCGTTGTCTTCCCTTGTCTTTGTGACTTTGAGTAACGGCTTGGAGGGGGGCTGGCAGGGACGCCCTGAGCGTTCTGGAGTTTCTCTTCCCAGGATTACACTGGGTTTGAGAGGAATACAGAGGCAGTAGGCCTTTCAGGATTAGCCCAGGGTTTGGAAGTGTTAGGGGGAGACAGTTGGAATTGCACGGACGGAGCCCGGGGTGGAAAAGGTGACCCCCTGGTTCCAGCAGCGTCTGACAGGTGTCTCCAATCAAGTCCCTACTCTTCCCTTTCCATGCCTGGCCTTTGAAATGTCACCAAGTCCTGCCCACACTCCAGTGTTGGGGTGGAGGGATGGCCAAGGGCTGGTGAGGCAGGGCTTCCTGGGAGACATCATCCAGGGACCCTGGGCCTGGGAGACAAACCAGGTGTCCCAGGCGGAGTCCTGCGCTCTGGGAGACATGGGAAGCTGCCTCTGCTCCTGGGACTCTTTCCATGAGCCAGGTGGGACGGTCGCCTTGCTTGTCCTGGGCTCAGAGCCTTGGCCGCACACCCGACCTTGGAAACACGCCCCCACCCCCAGGTCCGCTGCCACTTCCGGGGAGGTCAGATGACAACTGCAGCCATGTTCCCCTGCCCGGCTGCAGGACGCAGAGAACATCTTTTTGATGATGGATAAGCAAATGCCTGCTTGGAAGCAGCTCTGGCATGGGAAGCCAGCCCCCCAGAAGGTGCTAAGCGGTGTTATTAAGGGATCAAACAGGACGGAAGGGCTTTGTGTGGGCTGCCAAGACGATTCCGTTAAATGATGAAATTTGCTTTGATAAACTGCCTGGAGTTACCATCTGTGACATGCGCGCGGCGTCTCCTTACCCCACCTCCCACCCCCACTTCCCCGAGCTTATTGAATTATTTGTACGCAATTTATGTTGCTTGCGCAGGGCCTCCGATCATGACAGGAAGCAGAAGGAAGGAGAGAGTGAGGACTCTGCTTTCACATGACAGAGGTTGGAAGCCAGAGAGAGCTAGCAAAGGGATTCAAGAGACACTAGCACAGACCCCTAGGTCGCACCCCAGGGATCCACCTTCTCAGGCCACGCCCCCACCTGACTAGGCAACCACCCAGTAAGTCCATTACAGTGGATTTGATGACATCACCTCCGAACACCAGTTCATGAGGGGACATATATCTAACTGTAATACTTGGTCTACAAAGTGGGGGCACCGGTCTGGCTGACCCTGCAGGACAAAGACTGGATGGTCAGTTTGTGAGTGGGGCTTGGTTTAGCGGTGGGGCAGGGCGGGGCAGGGCAGCCCGTGATCCATCTGGGTGGGTGGCCACTGCTCCTCTTCCCTTCCCTGGGATTCCTACACCCACCTGTACGTCCAGACCCTGGGTAGCTGCGTCTATCCCTATAGTTCCCAGGAAATACTGATGTTTCAGGTCCTCTGAAATTATTCCAACTCTTACACATTTTGAGTTCAGAGAAATGAAAAACACAATCCAGTGTGCCACCTCCTTTGGGCCCCGTATGTCATTTTTTTTAACAGACGCGATGGACTTTGGAGCAGGACCCAACCCTGGCCTCATCTCTCCTACATCTTAGCTGGCGGTGTTGTGGCTTGGGGTCCACATTTGGGGCCCACAGAATGTAGCTTTCTGAGCTGGGCGTGCTGGTACACAACTGCACTGGAGCATCACTCCAAGCCAGTGTGTGGGAGGCTGAGACAGGAGGATCGCAGGCTGGAGGACAGCCTCAGCAACATATGGAGGTTCTCAGCAACCTAGCAAGACCCTGTTTCAGCCATCACTAGTGGGAAGTCCCTCCCAGAAGGAACAATGGGGTCACAAATGCTTCTCAGGACACCCCTGAGTTCTTCTTGTGCAGACACTCGGCCCCCCGTGCTGTTGGCTGTGAGTCTTGCTCCAGAGTGGACAGATGCTGGCCTCTGTGGACACAGCTGTCCCGAGGAGCGTGGACATCAGGCCCACAGCAGCCCAGTGGACAAGGCGTGGCTAGGCAGGACGTCCCACTGCAGGCCTACAGGCACCGGAGGGCTGTGTGGCTTCTTCCCTCCCCACCAGCCCCAGCTGACCCTGCCGGGCCATTCCCAGGAGCAGCAGCGGTGAGTATAGGATGAGAAGCTCGCAGCTTCGAGGAGCAGCGTCTGGAGGGCCGGCCTCCCAGTGGCTCCCTCCAGAGGAGTCCGCTCACCTGCTGGCCTGGTCCTCGGGCAGGGCAGCGCAAGGGTCTCCTGAAGCAGGTGGTCCTGGGCCACCCAGCTTTTCTCTGCTTGCCACAGCTGGTACGGGAAGACCCCCCAGGGCCTGAGACCCCCCTCTTGGAGGCCATGGAGGGCAGGGGGGTCTTCCTGCTCTGAAGTCCCTTGAAGTCTATCAGAAAAATGACATACGTACAGGGCCAAAAGAAGGCTTAACATGGGATCATATTTTACCTCTCCTTTCTCCTCCTCCTCCTCCTCCTCCTCCTCCTTCTTGTTCCTCTTCCTCTCCTCTTTCTCCTCCTCCTCCTTCTTTTCTTCTTCTTCTCCTTCCATCTTTCTTCTATTTTATTTTATTTGTCCTGGGAGTGGAACTTCTGAGCTACACTTTCAGCCCTATTTTTATTTTATTTGTTTATTTATTTATTTACTTATTTATTTAGAAACAGGACCTCATTAAGTTGCAGAGGGCCTCGCTAAGTTGCTGAGGCTGGCCGCCAACCTGCGACCTTCCTGTCTCAGCCTCCCAAGGTCTTGGGGATGACCAGTGTGCCTGTGCCGCACCCGACTCCCATCTTATTTCTCTGAACTCAAACAACCGTGCAAGGCCTGGAATGATTTTGGTTGGCCACCCTACAACATCGGGATTTCTTCTGGAAAACAGGATGGCACTTTCTCAAGAAAATGTGACGATACCGGCGTTGGGTTGGGGGACAGCCCTTGACCGCTTATACTTTCATTTGTGGAGATTTCATCTGGTTTTCAGGGCAGGCCACAGGTCATATCAGTGCAATTGTGCCGTCGATAAGATAGCAGTAAGATTGGTTTCTAAAAGTCCCGACTCCCAGGAGGCTGGAGGCGGGCTGGCCTAGTCTTGGCAGGGGGGTCTCCTCCTGTCCTGTAATGAGGACCTCGCTTAGGGATGACGGGGTTTTCTGGATGAGGCTGGTAGGAGGCTGGAAGAGGAAGAAGAGGAGGACGGAGAGGCCCAGGCCCCCCACCCATCCAGGCAGCCCTGGTCTTCATGACCGTAGCGAATGTTCCAGAAGGGCTAAGGCAATGTTTGTCAGAGGGAGGACTCCTCAGCTCGGCACCATGGGAAGTTCCCAGGGACCTCAGCGTTTCTGGGGTGCAGTGCTGTGGGGGTCAAGCTGCCGGCACAGGGTCCTGGGGCCCGGGCATCTGGGGGACCCGGGCCTGGCCTGCCCCCTGACCTTTTGTAACCGGTAGGGTTTGTTGGCTTGTCATTTTTTTTCTTCCTTGAGAAAACTGTTGTTTACCAAGCCATTTCATGGAAAGCCAGGGCCTCTTACCTCTGGTAGTGAGGCGGTTTACACTGCAAGGTCTAATCCTCCTGTTAGGAGATTCTTTTTCCCCGGCAGGCGCCTTAATGAAAAGCATTTGTTTCTCTCGGTCCTTCCCAGCAAACAAGACATCCCCCACCCCGACACTGACCTCTGAGAAGGAGCCGTGCCGTGAGCCAGGGGACAGCTTAGGCTGGTCAGGCGTGTCCCCTGGTCTCTGCTGGCCTTGGCCTGGGCACCCAAGACTGCTCCCACCCCGAAGGCTGCAGCTCCAGGGGAGGCACGGTCTCACGAGCGTGAAGCGCACCACAGACTCCCCATTCCCGGGGGCTGTCGTCCTTGAGGTGTTGAGCTTCTGGTCCCCTTAAAAGACACCCATGTCCTAGTCCTGGGGACGCGTGCATCTGTGGTCTTGGATTATGTCATTACAGAGTGCTCACAAGAGGGAGGTGAGACGATCAGAAGGGGAGGCAGGAGGCCAGCCTCCAGGTATCCCAGGTGATTCTAGCCCGGCCTCGGGACCCATCCCGGCCCGCCGGCCCCCGCGCTGCAGGAGGAAGCAGAGCTGCTTTATTTATTTATTTATTTATTTATTTATTTTTTTTTTTTTTTTTTTTTTTTTTTTGCGGTACTGGAGATTGAACTCAGGGGCATTCTACCTCCGAGCTATACCCCCAGCCCTATTTTTTATTCTTTATTTTGAAACCGAGTCTCACTAAGTTGCAGAGTGCCTCACTAGGTAGCTGAGGCTGGGCGCGAACCGGGATCCTCCGGTCTCAGCCTCCCGAATGCTGGGATTACAAGCGTGTGCCACCACGCCCGGCTAGCAGAGCTGCTTTAAGTCTCCGCTGTGTGCTTGCTTTTTAGCAGCAGCAGCAGCAGCAGCTGCAAGAGACGGGCGCCGAGAGCCACTCTCCCGCCCCTGACACGGAGCAGCAGCTGGGCGGAGGGGTCCTGCCCTCTGCAAGTCCAGATGGAAAGAGGGTAGCAGATGCCGTCTCTCCCGGCCCTGCGGAGAAGACAGAGCCACGCCCCCCAGCCAGCCCCCCCAGCCGGAAGCCCGTCTACACTGCTGTCCATGCTGACCCAGCCCACCTGCTCTGCTCCCCACGCCCCGGCTCTCCCAAACACCCTACTATCCCGTCACCCTGACGGAGATGTCGATAACGCCAGGCCTGGTATGTGGGAGAAGCCCTCCTCCCAGGTGACAACACCAGGGACGGTCCCCTGCCCCCACCACCAACACCCGGCCTCCCCAGACTGATTGTTTGTTTTGAAGGTTTCTTCAATTGTGTATTTCCAGATTGTGGAAAGCCGGCAGCTCACGTGATGAGTTTTGGCAAAATATAAATAAATAAATCAAAACCAAAAAACCCAACTAGTTTCTTCCTTCTCATGGACCAGAGGACGGGAGATCCCAGACCCCCCGATGCCGGAGGGAAGAGGCCTCCCCAGAGCAGCGCAGTAGGTGAGGAGATGAAAGAGATTCCAGGCTGTTGACAAAGCAGATTTCTCCTTTTTTTTTTGCATCAAAGTCACAAGACAGAACTCGCAGTCCTGTTGGCTGGGGGGATCCCGGGCTGGAGGCTCCCAGCTCAGGAGGCAGCGCCCCGGGGAACCTTGGCCTCACGGCTCACGCATCACCGCCTGTGGGGCTCTGCCAGGCCTGGTGTGGGCTCTGGCTCGAAGGCCTTCTAGAACACTCCACGGGGGAGCTCCGCAGCCCCGCAGAAGTGCTGCCTTCGTCCAAGACGGGTGCAAACCATGGCATCCCTGGCGACCCAAAGCCCCATCCCTTCCTCTGGAGATAATGTCACCCTGTCATCCCACGTTCCTGCTGCTGCCTGCACCATGAACCTCGTCTGTGGTAATTCCCGAGGGACAGCTGGCCACAAGCTGGGGCCAGGGACGTGGCCACCTCTGGAACCTGGAAAGGCAAGGAGGCCTCGGGAGGCAGGTGCAGGAGCCCGCTGCGAGCTCAGAACTCGGACCCCCGGGCGAGGAGAAGCCTGTGTTGTCAGAGCTCCTGGGTGTGCAGGATGCGAGGGGCGAGGACAGCCCTCTTGAAAGAACATTCCAGGGTTCCTGAGCCAAGACAGATCTGAGCAGAGCTTTCCAGTTCCCTTAATGACCCAACTCGAATGGCTTTAAAATAGAAAGGTATAGACTCCCATGGGAGGCTGGGGTCTGGGCACGCAGACCCCAATGTTACCATAGAGGCCACCTCAGCCTGGCTCTCCCTCACGCCCCCTACACCTCCTGTGCTTTAAGCGTGGAAGAAACAGAGTCCTTTCCTTTATCTGCTGGGAGAACCAGAATATCTCAGCCTTGTGGCTATTGGCTGGGATTGGGTCACGTGCTTGGCCCTGAGCCAATCACAGAAGCCCAGGAGGTGCAGCCCTGTGATTGGTCAGGCCTGACTCACGTGACCAGCCCTGCAGCCAATGATAGAGCAGCAGGGAAATAAAGGCTCCATTGTGAGAAGATAGAGCTCGAAGGTGGCCGTCAGTAGGAGTGTGTACTACAGGACCGCTGGTATCTCAGGCAACATCATCCATTGGGTCACTCAGCAAGCCTGACCACACACAAGCTGGAGGATGGGAAAGTTATTGGTTCACAATTTTGAGGAGGGGGGGATTTCAGGGGTTCAGGCCACAGCCTCAGGGGACTCTCCTGGACCAAACTCCATCTCCAACACAGGCCTACTCTCCGTGAAGTCTCGGGGACATGCTAAATCCAAACCATGACAACCAGGATGTATGTCCCCCCAGAAGGCTGCTACTGCACCCTGCGGATC
The DNA here is from genome assembly GCA_004027655.1 of Graphiurus murinus. NCBI lineage: Eukaryota > Metazoa > Chordata > Mammalia > Rodentia > Gliridae > Graphiurus > Graphiurus murinus. Next base: position 14,455 of record PVLC010020187.1, on the reverse strand, counting down.
CCGAGGAGCCCGGTGTTGGGAGGGCAGCCCAGCTGTAGGAAGGACACGCCCGTGGAGGTCCGGCTGGACTCCTGCCCTACGTTCCCATGGGAAAGGGCGCCAGGCCCAGGCAGGCGTGCAGCTCTGGACTTTCTCAAGCTCTGTCTCTCCGGTCCCCAGACTGCAGCTGCCCTCCTGGAACCCCCCCTCTGCCCCCCGCTCTCTGTCCTGCTGGGACTGGGAACGTTCCCCTTGTGTTTGTTTTCGCAGAGTTCGTGAACCCAGGTCTTGGCCTTAAACCAGGGAAAGAATTGGCTTTTCCCACCCACCCACTGCCATCCCCAGCTGGTTTCTGAAAAAAAAACCCTAAAAAGAGAGTGGGTAGGCCCTGTGTGGAGCCAGGGCTCCCAGGCAGAGGAGCCAGTAAGCTGGGCTGGGCCACTGCTTCCTCAGTGAGTGGTGGCTAACACTCCCCAGCTGCCCTCCACCGTGGCCCCAAAGGTGAAGACCCCAGGGCCAGGACCCCAGCCCCCCACCCCGGCATTGCCACTGGTGTCTGACGCCACCCCCACCGTCAGCTCAGACGCTGCGGAGCTGGGGGCCCAGCGCGTGCACCAGGGGACCACAGTCCCTCCGCCCAACAACAGAAAGTGACTCACAACTAATTCTGCTTAGGCGACGCGAAATTGGCACCACCAGCTTAAAATACTTCGGGCTAATTCATTTGGCAAGAGCATCAAAGCCCAGAGAGGATGGAGTCCAAGTTCCCTCCTCTTTTAAAAATAAAACAGAAACAACAAAAACAGATCCCGGCAGGAGGAGAGAAGCTCCGAGTATCTCTCGTCTTCTGCGCTCGCTGGGATGGAGGGACCGGAAGGGCAGGACCCAGGCTGCATCTGCTCGCCATCGTAACCCCTGCACCTCACAGGGAGGATGAAGCATGCACACAGTAGGTGCTCAGGAAAGAGGTGCTGGATGACATTCTAGCTCCTATCTAGCAGATAAGCAAACACGCTCAGCTTACTGGCAGGAATCCACCCTCTATTATGTCCGTGGGTTCTCTGTGAGGCAAGGGCTTGGGCAGGATGTGGTGGGGCTGGTTTGTCACCAAGGCTGGGTGACTCAGCGGTGGGCAGTGGATTCCCCTGGAGGAGCTGTGTCACATGCCCCACGGTTGAGGCTGACATTTGGTGAGTTGGGCCTTAGTTTGCTGGTTGACCACACGATTTCGCATGGCCTCGTTCTCAGTCCCTCCACGTGGGCTAGCTTGGGCTTCCTCACAATATGGCGGCAAGTCTCCAGTGTAAGCACCCTGGGAAACAGAAGGAAGCTTTGCCCTTGTTTGCAACTTATTATCAGATGCCTGGCAAAATTGTCTCCTCCAGGAACAAGCCCGCTGGAATTCAGGCCCCCCTCTTGACAGACGGTAGAGGTCAATCATAGCATGGGTAAAGCAGGTGAGGTGTTGCAACCACTTTGTGACCTCCAGTCGGCCTAAGAGGGCGAGACCCAGAGAAGACAGGAAACCTAAGCCTCTTTGAGGTGATCGACTCAACCCCACTGAAGATTTTCTAAAGTAGCTCAAACTGGACAGGTCGACCTCAGGCTCGGAGTCTACTTCCAAACCACCTTTTGTAAGAAAACAGCATGTCAAGCCGGCCCTGGTGGTGCACGCTTATAATCCCAGTACTTGAGAGGCTGAGACAGGAGGATCTGGGTTTGAGGCCAGCCTCAGCTACTTAGTGAGGCCCTCTGCAACTTAGTGAGACCCTGTTTCAAAATAAAGAATAAAAAATAGGACCGGGGGTGTAGCTTGGGGGTAGAATGCCCCTGGGTTCCATCCCCAGAAAACAGCATGTCAGCCTGGGTGGTAGTGTGGTGTCATGGTGGACAGGGACGGACCCCATGGTGTGTTTCAGGTTTATGAGATGCATCATCATGGAAACTGGGTAAACAGGACATGGGGGGGATCTCTGTAATGTTTCTTGTTATTTTTGCAATTCCCTCTTTAAAAATGTGAGCAAGGCATAGTGGTGGTGCCCTCCTGTAATCCCAGTACTGGGAGGCTGAGACAGGAAGATGGCAGGTTTGAGACCAGCCTCAACAATTTAGTGAGACCCTCAGCAACCTAGTGAGAGCCTGTTTCAAAATAAAAAATAAAAAATGCTGGGGGGGGGGTGTAGCTCAGAGGTAGAATGTCCCTGAGTTCAATCCCCAGTACAAAAGAAAGGGAGAGAGAGAGAGAGAGAGAGAGAGAGAGAGAGAGAGAGAGAGAGAGAGAGAGAAAGGCAGGAGGAAGGAAGGAAGGAAGGGGGAAGGAAGGGAGGAAGGAAGGAAGGAAGGAAGGAAGGAAGGAAGGAAGGAAAAAAATGTGCAGCCAGTCCACTAGGAATTGCTGGGATTCAAATCTCTGTTCTGTCACCAACCGTTCCAAGTCCACCCTGTAGTCTTGTGCCTCTATTTCCCCGCCTGTGAAATGAGGTTACTTACTAATACAGACCTTGCAAGGTTTCAGTGAGCCATTCCTAAAAGCTTACTGGCACACCAGCCTCAAAGACCAGCTCTCTTTGGGCGGGTTCCAGTCCTGGAACAGGGCAGAGGAACCCAGCTACAGAGGTGTTTTCTGGGGTGACTCATGCCCATGACTCTGGCCATTAGTCACTAGTAGGAGAGGCAGAATAAGCAAGCCAGCGCCGGGGCCCCTGTGCGCAGAGACAGGGCAGCGCGCCCTGCGCTGGGTGGTTCTGGGAGTGGGGTGGTGCGGAGGTGGGTGTGGTGCCTCAGGTGTTTGAGAAAGAGGCAGGAACATGACCTCGGCACCGGAGACTCCTGCGCTTCAAAATCGGCCCCGTCTGCGCGTGCAGGCAGAAAGTCAAAGCAGGAAGGAGGGATAAGCAGAGAGGCTGGCCGTGGGTCCTCCCGTGGGTGACGGCCCTTCTCAGCAGGGCGTTGGTCCCTCCACCTGGTCAAGAGGAATCTTGGGTCTTCCTGCCCAGCTCTGGTGCAGAGCACAATGCAGAAGCCAGGTGTGGTGGCGCATGCCTGGAATCCCAGTGCGTGGGAAGCTGAGACAGGAGGATTGCAGGTTGGAGACCAGCCTCAGCAACTTAGCCAGACCCTGTTTTCAAATAAAAAATAGAGATGGGAGTGTAGCTCAGAGGTAGGATGTCCCTGGGTTCAATCCCCAGTGCCAAATGAAAGAGCTAGAGAGGGAAGGCAAAGGAAGGAAGGAAGGAAGGAAGGAAGGAAGGAAGGAAGGAAGGAAGGAAGGAAGGAAGGAAGGAAGGAAGAGAGGGAGGGAGGGAGGGAGGGAGGGAGGCAGGCAGGCAGGCAGTGTAGCTGGCCAAGGAGAAACAGCTTTTAACACATGCCTTGTCTCTCGCCTCCAGCACAGTCCTCCTTGTCACCGTCACTGACCCTGTCCCCCGACGCAGCGGCGGCGCTCAGGGACTCACGGATTCTAAGTGTGTCCGCCCGTCGGGGAGGCTCTCCAGAGAAACTCACCAGGAGGCACGCAGACGATGCCGCGGGCAGTTGGGTAGGAGGTCAGTGTGTGGACAGAGGGATGATGGACAGGCAGGCAGGAAGACACTCTCCAGAATGATCGCTATGGAGACAGGGAGGCAGGCGGGTAGGTGGACAGACGACAGTTGATAGAGACGCAGGTAAGTGATGCATGTGTAGGCAGACGGGAGATACAGAGGCACAGGGCAGATGGGTTGATTCCTCCATAGATAGATGGATAGATAGATAGATGGATGATAGATATATAGATGGATGGATGGATAGATAGATAGTTAGATAGATGGATGGATGGATGGATAGATAGATGGATAAATAGATAGATAGATAGATAGATAGATAGATAGATAGATAGATGGATGGATGGATGGATGGATGGATGGATGGATGGATGGATGGATGGATGGATGGATGGATAGATAGATGGATAGATGGATGGATAGATAGATAGATGGATGGATAGATAGATAGATGGATGGATGGATGGATGGATGGATGGATGGATAGATAGATGGATAGATAGATAGAT
>PVLC010020187.1:0-10325 GCA_004027655.1 Graphiurus murinus | reverse complement strand
GATGGATGGATGGATGGATGGATGGATAGATGGATAAATAGATAGATAGATAGATAGATAGATAGATAGATAGATAGATAGATGGATGGATAGATAGACAGATAGATAGATAGATAGATAGACATATGATAGATGGTAGGTTGATTCCTTGATAGATAGATAAATAGCTATAGATAAGTGATAGATTGACAGGTAGATGGATAGATAGGTAGATGATATACAGATTGATGTGTAGATAGAAAAATAGATAATAGGTACATAGACATGTGATAAATTATATAGACAGAGAGATAGATATATAGACAAATAGATACATAGACAGATGATAAGTGATAGATTGATGTGTAGATAAATAGAAAGAGAGAGGAGGAGGAGGAGGAGGAGGAGGAAGGGGGAAGGAGAAGAGGAGGAGGAGAGGAGGAGGAAGAGGAGGAGGAAGAGGAGGAGGAAGAGGAAGAGGAAGAGGAAGAAGAGAAAAAGAAAATAATTGGAAATCACCAAAGTGCTCAGTAACAGGGCATCTGTTAAAAATGAGATGCAGTGGGACGCTGTCGGCCATTGCAATGATCTTTTTCGAGAACATCCCACGAGGTGGCACACCCTCAGGACACCCTAGGTGGAGGGCAGGCCGGGTGCGCCCCAGCCACTGCTGCATGGCATCTGCAGGCGGCAGCCCCTGTGGAGGACGGAGGGGCCCCTGGTGGTGTTTCCCAGGCAGAAAGTGCTGAGTGTAGACCTTTCCCTCCCTGGAAAGCCCAAGCGCTGAGTGTGTGCGCGCCTGAGCAGGTGGCCCGGTGGAAGACAGGAGACAAATACTACTATTCATGTTGGAACTCTCCGATTGCACCCAGAGGGTGGGGAGGGAGGGGCGGCATCTTCAGAAGGCCCGTTCGCAGGTCATGGGTTGCAAGGCACGGGGCACAGGAGGCAGGACACGGCGCTGGCCCTTGCTGGGCACGCCTTGCTGTGTGCCCTTGGGTAAGTGTCCCTGCCTGGCTGTTCCACCCCACACTCACCTCTGGAAACCTGTCTATCCAGACTGGGGACTGCGGTGGCGGTGAGGACCCCACCCCTGCCCACGCTCGGAGCCCAGCCCCCAAACTGGATGAACCACCAGCTGGAGCTCTGCACCCGCAAGATGCCCAATGTGCTTCTCCAGGGTGCGCACCAAACCAAGGCCACAACTCGACCTCCTGCGCCCTGGTGGCAGGCAGCCAGAAGGCCGGCTGTGATCCTTCCCCGGCCCCGAGGGACCCGGAGGGACGGACTCGGAGAGCCCAGAGTCCACGGTCCTGGCGGGATGAAGCCACTCAATCCCGGCATCCCTAGACCAAGTTCCCCATCAGCTCCTTGCCCTAGGCAAGCCAGCTTTTTCTCTACTTTCCCGTGGCCACTCAGAAGCCACATCCGCCTGGTCCTCAAAGGTGGGTGCCACCTGCGCCTCCTCTGTGTCCTGCCGCAGGCTGCCTAACCTCCCTGTCCCCGGCCTTCTGGTCTGAAAAAAAATGGGGCCAGAGATCTTGGGGTCAACCTGCTGGAGTCATGAGGGGATGTGGGTGTGACAAGCAGGGTGCAGGCTGGCCTGTGCAGACGCCCTCAAAACAGGGCAGGTGAGGACCAGGAGAGCCGGCACGCCGCGTCCACTGCCGGCTGCTCACCGACTCCGCCTCTCAGAGATGCTGCACCCTCCAAAAAGAAAACGAGCGAGAGAGAGAGAGAGAGAGAGAGAGAGAGAGAGAGAGAGAGGAGAGAGAGGGAGTTCTTCAGGGCAGCTCAACACAGCTGGGTGTGGTGGAGCACACAATGGCTCCCAGTACTTGGGAGGCTGAGACAGGAGGATCGTAGGTTTGAAGTCAGCCTCAGCAAGTTAGCCAGGCCCTCAGCAACTTAGTGACACCTGTTTCCAAATTAAATAAAATAGGGATGGGGGTGTAGCTCAGAGGTGGAAAATCCCTTGGTTTTATCCGGAGAGAAAGAGAGAGAAAGAGAGAGAGACAGAAGAGAGAGGGAGTTCTTCAGAGAGGCTCAACATAGCTGATAGCTGGGTGTGGTGGAGCACACGATGGCTCCTAGTACTTGGGAGGCTGAGACAGGAGGATCACAGGTTTGAGGCCAGCCTCAGCAACTTAGCCAGACCCTCAGCAGCTTAGTGACACCTGTTTCCAAATTAAGTTAAATAAAATAGGGCTGGGGGTGTAGCTCAGAAGTAGAAAGTCTCAGTTTTATCGAGAGAGAGAAGAGAGAGGGAGTTCTTCAGAGAGGCTCAACATAGCTGGGTGTGGTGGAGCACACGATGGCTCCTAGTACTTGGGAAGCTGAGACAGGAGGATCGCAGGTTTGAGGCCAGCCTCAGCAACTTAGCCAGGCCCTCAGCAGCTTAGTGACACCTGTTTCCAAATTAAATTAAATAGGGCTGGGGGTGTAGCTCAGAGGTAGAAAGTCTCTGGGTTTTATCGAGAGAGAGAGAGAGGAGGAGGAAGAAGAGGAAAGAAAGAAAGAAAGAAAGAAAGAAAGAGAGAGAGAGAGAGAGAGAGAGAGAGAGAGAGAGAGAAAGAAAGAAAGAAAGGAGGAAGGAAGGAAGGAAGGAAGGAAGGAAGGAAGGAAGGAAGGAAAAAAGAAAGAAAGAAAGAAAGAAAGAAAGAAAGAAAGAAAGAAAGAAAGAAAGAAAGAAAGAGAGGGAGGAAGGAAGGAAGGAAGGAGTTGATTGACTACAGGAACGGGCAGCGCCCACTCGAGCGGCCGCCCGTGACCCCGCTCCTGCCTCTGCCCGCGGCCTCCATCCTGGCCGGCTCGGCACTGCCCCATCCCACGGGTTCTCGGGATTGAGGCAGGAGCGTCCCTCAGCCCCCCACAGCCTCCCTGGACCACAGACAGGCACCGCCCTCCCTCCCTCCCTCTTCAGGGACGGGTGTCGCCTCCGGACAAGACGTCCTGCACGTCAGCCGGGGGGCCGGGTCTCCCACGAGGCCTCGAGCCTTCCCGCTTCCCCTCCACGAGGACGGCGTCTGGGCATCTGCCCGGGCGGCCCTGCGCCACAGCCAGGCCGGCTCCTTCCTCTTAGCAGCAGGTCCCACGGGGACTCGGGGAGAATCGGGAGAGCAGCACAGCCTCCTGGGAGAGGGAGACGCGAGGGTGTGGACTCCTCCAGTCCCCGGCAGGGCAGCGTGCAGCGAGCAGGAGCCTGGGGCCGGGGACCTGGGCGGCCACTGCGGTGCCGGGGAGCCAGGTGACCCTGCACGGTGGCGCTGGCTGCAGACAGAGGAGAGGGACTGCAGAACGCTCCTCCCCGCCACCTGCTCCTCATGGCTGGCCGGGCCCTGGGCCCCAGAATCCAGGCCGGCCGGCCTCCGTCTAGCCAGGGCCACAGGCCAGGCAGGGTTTGGGCAAACCCTCTGCTGGGCTGCTCCAGCGGTTATTAAGCCTCCCTACTCCTATAATTATGCTGGTCTCACACGCAGGGAAACTGAGGCAGAGAAGCCCTCTCAGGTGTTGCAGCTGGGTGTTTCCCTAGCTCCAGGGATTGTGGACCCCATCATCTGGCCCAGCCCGGGGGTCGCCTCAGATGACCTCCAGTACTGGGGAGGCTGAGAAAGGAGGACTGTAGGTGTGAGGACAGCCTCAGCAAGTAGTGAGACTCTCTCGTCAACCTAGTGAGACCCTGTTTCAAAATAAGAATAAAAATAGGGCTGAGGGTGTAGCTCAGAGGTAGAATGCCCCTGAGTTCAATCCCCAGTACCTCAAAAAAAAAATTGGAGCATGTGTGGTGTGTGGCATTTCCCCTCGTATTGTATAGTAAGGCAACTAATATTTATTCTATTACCTTATTTCAATTCTTGTCACTTGCATGCGCTTAAAAGGCAGCCCTAAGCCGGGCGTGGTGGCGCACGCTTGTCATCCCAGTACTTGGGAGGCTGAGACAGGAGGATTGCAGCCAGCCTCAGCTACTTAGCGAGGTTCTCCACAACTTAGTGAGACCCTGTTTCAAAATAAAGAGTAGAAAATAGGGCTGGGGGTATAACTCGGAGGTAGAATGCCCCTGGGTTCCATCCCCAGTACCACATAAAAATAACTAAGTAAAGCGTTTTGCAAGGACGTGCTCTGCTCTGTGGAACCCAAGCCATTCGAGGCTCGTGAAACCACTGCCTGAACCAGTGGCTGTGCATCCAACCTGCCAAACCGTGAAGGACAGGTGTCCTTCTGGGCGCAGGGCACCCTGGGAGCCCGACTCTCGAGTCCCAGAAGGAGCCGACTCAGCCTGGAGCCGGGGTGGGAACAACCGAGAGAGACCGCGGCTCCGGCTTCAACTCTGTCCACACACCGGGCATGGACCGATCGCCCCGCAGCCCTGTGGTCACCGGAGAAGGGTTTCCTGCTGTCAAGAGGCAGCACCGACACTGAACACCAAACACCACGGTCACCGGGCGTAGTGAGGCACACCTGGAATCCCAGGAAGATGCGTGCCCGTAATCCAGTGCTTGGGAGGCTGAGATAGGAGGAGCCCAGGTCCGAGGCCAGCCTCAGCAACTTGGTGAGACCCTCAGCAACTTAGCAAGACCCTGTTTTGTTTGGGTTTGGTTTTAGGTACTGGGAATTGAACCCAGGGGCTTTCTACCTCCGAGCTACACCCCCGGTCCTATTTTATTTTTATTTTGAAACGGGGTCTGGGTAGGTTGATGAGAGTCTCACTACTTGCAGAGGCTGACCTCGAACCTGCGATCCTCCTGGTGCAGCCTCCCAAGTGCTGGGATGACAAGCAGGCTTAAAACCCTGTTTTGAGATTTAAAAAAGGCAGGGGGGCTTGAGGTTGTAACTTGGAGGTAGAATATCCCTGAGTTTAATCCCCAGTACCAAAAACATATATAGAGCCACCCTATGCATAGATTACTGCTAAAGCGGTCTCTAGGGAACCTGAGTGGTGAGGAGAGGCTGAAGACCCCGTGGGCGCCGCTGGACCACTCCTCCCCCGCTGGCCCACGCCCAGCTCTGCTGAGGAACCTGCCCTTGTCTAAGTGCTCCTCCCCGCCAGTCTGTGGCAGTCAGAGTGCTCCTATTCCCCAATCACCCTATGGTGTGGAGAGACGAAAGAGGACATCTGTCGTGGGATTTCCGGAAGCAAGGCTCAGGAGACAGGGACAAGGTGGTTCCTCTTTTATCCCTCCCACCCCTGCCGCTGAGCACACGATGCTGCAGACGCAGTGGCAGGTGCAGGGGCAGCCGTCGTAGGAATAAGAGGGAGGCTGGCAGAGGCCACGCCAGCACGCTAGAAATAGCAGGACAGACAGAAGAGGTGAGTGTCGGTCCCCGATGACGTTTTCAGTTGCCCAAGAAAATTTCCAGCTGCGGAACTTCTGGTTGCTGCAAGCCCCAGTCCCCGCGTCACCGTGGGAAGCTTCTGCAGACCTGGAGCATTTTAACAGAGTCCTCCCCCCATCTCCCTGGGTCTGGGGTGTTAGAACTGCTCAGATTCAGTGGTTTTGAGAACAGACACATTAAGACAATAATTCCAGGCCTCCTGGGCTGCTGGCCCAACTGTGGACTGTGTCTACCAAAGGCCAGAGAGAGAAACGGCACGGTCAGAGTGCAGCCATCTCAGTTCCCAGAGGACCTTGCGCACGGGGCGGCCCCACTCACCCGAGGCGGGTTCTGGTGCCCATTGGTTGCTGGCACCTGTCGTTGGCTGGCGCCTGATTCCCACTACCATGCTTATGCGGAGGCTGCCCCTGCCCAGGTCCCAGCCGGACTCCTCAGACAGTGCTCTGTGCTTCCTGGCTAACCAGAATAACCCGCCCCTCTGGAGACACTGAGGGTTCAGAGCCGGGCAGGTGGCCCGAGGGACCCAGTAAGATGGGGGACTGGGTCCCACGGGACAAAGCCACAGAGTAGACGGTGCGGCCAGTATAGCCGAGAGCTGGAGAAACATTAGGTCTCAAAATGCAGCTGGACCCGGGCAATCTCAACTGCACGGAACAGTATCTGTCTCTGTTTCTCTCTCTCTCTCTCTCTCTCTCTCTCTCTCTCTCTCTCTCTCTCTCTCTCTCTCTCTCTCTCTCCTTTCTCCCTAATCCAGTCTGTTTCAGTTTTCTGTCATACATACCCCTAAAAATCTCAACTTAGTTCCCCGGCAGAGGGACCTCGACCCAGACACCAGTGGATTCAAAACCTCGCATCGACACTGAGATTATTTACGACCGTCCTGGATTGCGGAGGCAGCAACACTGCTTTCCAAACCATTCCTCTTCTCTTTGTGCGGTGGTGGGGTCCGTCTTTCTTCTGAGAGAAACGTTCCATATTCCATATGGTATAGATTAGGTTCCATGTCTGCCTCTCTCTCTCTCTCTCTCTCTCTCTCTCTCTCTCTCTCTCTCTCTCTCTCTCTCTCACACACACACACACACACACACACACACACACACACACACACACACACACAATCAGTCTAATGATGTCCAAGACTGAGGCCTGAACATCACAATAAGATTCCGCCAACGTAACTGATTTTTAAGGGCAGGAACAAAACTAAGCCATTTATACTGCTCTTCGCTGGAACTTATGGAAAAAAAAAAAAAAAGGAAAAAACCAATCTTTCCAGTGCTGAGCTCACAGCTAGAAGGATGCTCCAAGCTCATGGTTGCTGGGACCCTCACGAGACCCTGCAGAGGAAGCAGAGGCAGATACTGTACTTGCTTCCCGAACTCCTGGATCTAGCCTTTCCTGAAGCTTCACCCTTTATTCTCCCAGATATAGGGAAGATTTTTCAGTTTAAGACAATTTGAGTTTTTGTGTGTGTGTCACTAACAAAACCCATAACTAATGTCATCCGTAACAGACATATTAGTCCCTTGGCCTAGGACACCAGACTGGAACGTGGCAAAGGGAATTCCGACCCAGCGTTCAGATCCTCGGGAGGCCAAGAACAAGAATTTGGTTCTTTCTGCCAAGCTCTGGGGAGTGTCCCCTTCTTTGTCCCCGAAGGCACAATTCCCTGTCTGATCCCGGCCAACCCCGTCCGTCACCTGTGCAGGGCAGAGGTCTGGGGTGCACTGCTCCCCTCCCTAGGGAGGCCCCTGTCCTGAGGACAGGCCAGGAAAAGACCCCACAAACCCAAGGGTCAAACAGAGAGTAGCAGAAGAAGCAGGCGACGGTGGGCAGAGAAACCAACACACCCCGAACGGCTGGAGTGGGGGTGCAGCAAAGGAGGCTGAGACAGGAGAATCAACAGGGTCAAGGTCAGCTTCTACCTCGGAGCTACACCCCAGTCCTATTTCTTATTCTTTATTTTTGAAACAGGGTCTCACTAAGTTGCAGAGGGCCTCACTAAGCAGCTGAGGCTGGCTGCAAACCCAGACCCTCCAGTCTCAGCCTCCCAAGTACTGGGATTACAAGCGTGCGCCACCACGCCCGGCTATGATACAATTTTTAAAAGTAAATAAAATTTTTAAAAATGGGGGGTTCGGGATGTCGCTCAGAAGAAAAAAAAATCCCCTGGGTTCAATCCCCAGTTCCAGAAAAAAAATGAAGTTTAAATGCAGAAGATAGGCCTGCATTTCCAATAAATTGTCTGCTAGAGGGGTATGGAATATCAATGCAAAACCAAGCCCCCCCCCCCTCTCTCTCACACACACACACACACACACACACACACACACACACACACGTGTCTGCTTTAGTTTTCTGGGGTTCTCTGGCTTTCTTTTCCTCCGTAATTCATCAGAAAGCAGCCTCACAGAGAAGCCCAGGTCTAAGAGCTTTTTCCCCCGACGTAAGCGTCCCGGGTTAGCTGGTTAGCTCCAGAGCGAGACAGGCTCAGGTCTTCCTATCTTTTTATTTACTTGTTTATTAGAGGTTCGTTGTCAGCATACCTCTGTGTGAGGTACAAGTGGTAGAGGCACACGTCTCTCATTGAACCCTTCCCCAGTTCCCTCTCCAGTTCAGTTCAGAGATGGACTTCAATATGATTGTGCAAGCACATCCTGTGCATGAGGGTGCCTCCCACCCCCAGCACCTTCAGTGAAGTCGCCTTTGCTCCCTTAAGGTTTCTCCTCCTTCAGTCTCTCCCCTGACCCACTTTCTCCTCAGCTTCCGTCTATCAAGCAGATAATGTCCTTGTAATCTGAGGGCCCTTGGACGAGGGGTGGGCCGCGTGAGGGGGACACTTTGTCCCTTTCTTTTCTTTATTCCTGTCTTTCTAATCGCCTTTGCCCCGGCCCCTTTGCCTGGGACGGCAGAAAAGCAGGGCTGTGTCTTTAACCAAGGAGGAGCCGCCAAGCACCCGGGCCCACTCCGCTCCGGCAGTAAAAAGACTAATAGGCTTTGGAAGAGAAGGAGTTTAATCTAATTTAGTTGGAGGGTGTCTGTCTGCGGTGTTGTGTTTTTTTTTTTTTTGGAGTGTGGGAACAGAGGAGAGAAGCTGCCCCCTTGAATGGTCCCTTCTGGGCCAGAAGCAGCAGGGCGCCGGTGGACGCCAGGATCCAAGGCCCGGCCTTGAAAGAGGATTAAAGAAATAGGCTCTGATTTGCAATTCACACTAATGCACCCCGTGGAACCATTGGTAATATTTCAATCCACATTTCAACGGAAGTGGCCTTAAAATAGCAGCCTAAATGGTTCTGAGGCCACAGTGCCCGGGTGCATCCAGTTTAGGAGGCCTCGGCTTTTATTATTATTCCTATTATTATTAATTATTATTATTATTAATCATACCAGTGCCCACCCACCCCCCAGCCCCATTACATCTTACAAGCAGCGTTTTTAGGTGTAATTAAAACTCGCGCCTGTTGAATCTGCGGTGTCTCTGGTGGCCTTTTTGCTGAAGTATCACTTCGGGTGACTAATGGTGCTTTCAGAGGAGGGAAAAATCGGAGGGGAAGTACTGAGACCGAGCCCCCCCCCCCCTTGACCTTGTTTAGAAGTTTGAATTCTCCATGCATGTCTTGGACCTGATCAGTTTCTGGAGAAACTTAATACCAGATGAAGTTAGTGGGAAACGTCTGGTGGAGTCCAACCCCTCCGCACGCTGGGCGACCGTTAGGAAATGCAGCATTTTCCTTCTTAGTTCAAGGTGGAGGTGGAAGAGTCCCTGCTAAAGACAAGTTTTTGGGGTGACAGAGGAAGGTAAGAGGGAAAACACAAGTCTGCTAACCTGGTACATGCCAGAAAAGTCTTCAAAACTGGTGTGTACCAAGAAAGACCACTCACGCGGAAGCTCCTGCAAAAGCCATTCAGAGCCGGAACCAGGTGTTTTAGCCTAAAATTCACCGCCAGGATTCAGGATTTTCCTTCCCTTTTATAACCTTTGCTCCCATCTTAGACGATTTCTCTCGAAATTAGCTTGTAGCACACTAAGCTTGTGGTTTCATTTCTCTTCATTGCTGAAAAAGTCTCCGTGCCTTTTATTATTATTATTATTATTATTATTATTATTATTATTATTATTATTATCTTAAAGAGATTATTGGGGGTTTCTCTAATCCCATTTCAGAAAAGCTCACACAGGGCTTTATGATTTCCACGGACTATCGAGGAATAAGAAAAGATACAACTTGGATGGTTTGCCATGTCCGTATCAAAGTACTTTATACTTTTGACTTTGCATGTTTAAACGGAATGAAACTGGGCCTCTCTTCTGTCTCCAAAAATAAGTAGTTCTAGAACTCCCGAAATGCTCCCTTTCAAAAACCTTATACTTTCCCCTGGTGAACATTCACAAGAAACTTAAAGGCAGACAATGTTTTAAGGGTAGCTTTCCGCTACACACACACACACACACACACACACACATATAATATATATATTTTAGGTGGTTGGGGCAAGAAAAAAAATATTCCCTGCCCCTGTACATTATTTGAAATCATGTTTAATTATAAAGTTTCATTAAAAACCTTTGCTCCAAATTTTAGAGGTCTAATAAGATTTCCATTAATTTAAGCATATCACAATTCCCACGACAGCCCCATAGCTTTCTTTCCCCCCTTTCATCCATGGTTAAATATGTAAATAAAATGTCTAAAGTCATTCTTCAAAGAAGACAAAAGAAAAAAGAGCCGAGGGGAGAGACAGCCATAAAATTCCTCTCCATTCTCTAGACCGGTTGCCAGAGGGGGGCCTCGGCAGCCGGGCTGAGCAGCAGGGGACCCGCTGCTTCTCCAAGTCACACATCTCAAATCCCACACACAGGAAGGAAAAAAAAAAACTAAAATAAAATATCTTTTCAGCTGGAGCCATCAAAAGCCCCGTTTCATTTATTAGTTACAGAGTTATCTTCCAGTTAACTGATAGCTCAGAGCCCCGGATAATAATGTCTATTTGTTGGTCTCCATCTCTACCGG
>PVLC010020186.1:0-29581 GCA_004027655.1 Graphiurus murinus | reverse complement strand
AGTATACCTGGTTTGCATAGAGGTTGACATCACCTAATAGACTAGGGCTGGGGGTATAGCTTGGAGGTAGAATGCCCCTGAGTTCAATCCCCAGTACCACAAAAACAACTTGGCTCTGCCTCTCCTCCCAAAAAGATGTCAAGAGCCATACAGAGTGGGCATAGCCCACGGGAGGAACCAGGTCAATGTCTCCCCCGTTGGATCAAAGCCCACTCCCTATAAACGAAAAGGGAGGAGATGTCGGGGGCAGGGAGGCTGATCAGAGTTGGAATTTACACTTTGAGGAAACTCCTCCTCAGCAGCCACAGAGATTATGCAAAAACAGGTTCTATCTGTTATCTTGCTGAGACCCTTACCTGATAAAGACACGGTCAACCTTGACCAATCATGCAAGCCCACACAAGCTTACCTGATCCCTCTGACCCCACCCCTCACCTCTATTTAAGCAGCCCCTTCGTTAATAAAGATTGAGGCTTGATCAGAAAAAAAAAAAAAAAGAACCTAAACAGAGAGCCTACAGAGTGGGAGAAGATTTTTGCCAGTTACACTTCAGATAGAGGTCTAATATCTAGGATATACAAAGAACTCAAGAAAATTACAGCTAAGAAAGGAAATAACCCAATCAAAAAATGGGCAAAGGATCTAAATAGACACTTCACAAAATAACAAATACAAATGCCCAATAAATGTATGAGGAAATGTTCCACATCATTGGCAATCAGAGAGATGCAAATCAAAACTACCCTGAGATTTCACCTAACTCCAGCCAGAATGGCAATCATAAAAAACACAAACAACAACAACTGCTGGCGAGGATGTGGAGAAGTGGGAACTCTAATACACTGTTGGTGGGATTGCAAACTAGTGCAACCACTGTGGAAAACAGTATGGAGGATCCTCAGACGAATGGGAGTGAACCTACCATATGACCCAGCAATACCACTACTGGGTATATACCCAAAAGAATGGAAACCAAACTACCAGACCGATGTATGTATATCTATGTTTATAGCTGCACAATTTACAATAGCCAAACTATGGAAGCAGCCAAGGTGTCCATCGACAGATGAATGGATTACAAAACTATGGGATATGTACACGATGGAATTTTACTCAGCCATAAAGAAGAACAAAATCATGTTATTTGCAGGGAAATGGAGGCAACTGGAAAACATTATGTTAAGTGAGATTAGCCAGTCACAAAGAGTAAAGAAGCATATGTTCTCCCTAATACGCAGATGCTAGGGAGAAGATGGGGCATAAGAGGGTCTCCAGATGAAAAAGGAGAGACCCTCCAAAGCAAAGAAGTTGATTTAACTGAAGGGGTTGGACGGGGGGGGGGGGGGCACACTAATGTATATCAAGGTCACTCACTAAACTGGAGAGGGAGGGAGGGAGAGGGAGCAGGGTGGGAATTTGGGGAAGGGGTCAAATGAGAATTGTGAGCACATATATCGTTATCAATTTGTACCTAACAAAGATGTATGCTTACAATGTATGAATAAAAATAAAAATTAAAAAAGAAAATAGAAGCACAGTCATATGAATTAGATTAAAACAAAAGCTACAAAAATAAAGCACACTTTTAAGTAAGCTACTTTGAGCTATGTCTCAACATTTCTTTACACTTATATTCCCTTGAGGATATAGCTTCACTCTTTTCTGTTGCTGGGTTTATATCACTGAAAAAGTAGGCCCACTAAAAAAGTGGGCTTGAGCTTTAAATTGCACTGTCAATCAGTACTGGATTTTTGTCAAATCAATTTATATTCTCTGTCTACAGCTCTTCTATTAACATCCAATGGCAAACATTTATGAAACAGCTGCTTTGGATAAGGGTTATCTGACCCCTACAAAGATTCATCTCAAATAACTATTTTGTTAGTACAGTATTATAACCAAATAAAATAACCAGAAGTAAAAATAAATAATATAGTCCTAATACAATATATGTTGTAAGAGTGATTTATAAGAAATCTAAAAAGCTGACTGTACATAGCTATTGCTTCTGCGGTAATTGCCAAAGAACTTCTACTAACAGTACATTAACTTATAGTTAATAATCTTATTAACTGAGAGAATAATCTAGATTGGTTCTTGAAAAACGAATGAAGTGCCTATCAAAATGTTTGTACCTTGCATGCTCAGCTGAATAGCCCTGCGGAGATCTGCTTCCTCATCTTCCAGGTCGATTTCCTGGCGACTTAGTGCCAGTGCCCTCTGCAAATCCTCCTCATCTTCATCTAACAGTCCTGTTCCATCATTAGCTTCTAAGACTTGTTCCAGATCTGTCTGAAGGACTCTAAGGAACAAAAGCAATCATAGTAACTACAACTCTATCTTCAATTTTAGATATAACTCAAAGGCATTTGCAAACTAGAATTTATATGTGTGTAAGTGTGGTACTAGGGATTGAACCCAGGGGTATTATACCTCTGAGTGGTACTAGGGATGGAACCCAGAGGCATTCTACTTCCAAGCTATATCTCCAGCCATATTTTATTCTTTTATTTTGAAACAGGGTCTCACTAAATTTCAGAGGGCCTCACTAAGTTGCTGAGGCTGGCTGTGAACCTGTGATCCTTCTGTCTCAGCCTCCCAAGTACTAGGATTACAAAGTGCGCCACTATGCCCAGCTAGTTTTTGTTGTTGTTGGTTTTTTTTTTTTTTTTTTTTTTTTTTGCGGTACTGGGGATTGAACTCAGGGGCATTCTACCTCCGAGCTACACCCCCAGCCCTATTTTTTTATTCTTTATTTTGAAACCGAGTCTCATTAAGTTGCAGAATGCCTCACTAAGTAGCTGAGGCTGGCTGCGAACCCGGATCCTCCGGTCTCAGCCTCCCAAATGCTGGGATTACAAGCGTGCGCCACCACGCCCGGCTATGTTGTTGTTGTTTTTGAAACAGGATCTTGCTAAGGTGCTGAGCCTCCCCGAGTTGCTGAGGCTGTCCTCGAAACTGAGATCCTCCTATCTCAGCTCACAAATACTGGGACTACAGGCATATGTCACCATGCCTGGCTACAAACTAGATTGTAAGTAGGTACAAAAAACTGTAGCTGGGTATGGTAGTACACACCTGTAATCTTAGTTCTTGGGAGGCTGAGACAGAAGGATCACAAGTTCAATGACAGCCTCTACAACATAGTGAGACTCTCAGCAACTTAGTGAGACCTTCCTTCAAAACAAAAAATAAAAAGGGCTGGGGATGTAGCTCGGAGGCAGAATGCCTCTGGGTTCAATCCCCAATCACACACACACACACACACACACACACACACACACACACACACAATGTAGTAATCGTAATATGAATCCAAGTCAATATATTTAAGTAATTCAAAGAGTTGATTCAAGTTTATTCAATAAGCTTTGCTAAAATATCACACAGTGGCACCTGATTGTAGTCCCAGCTACCTGGGAGGCTGAGGTAAGGGGATGGCAAGTTAGTGTTCAGTCTCCGAAATAAGAGTGAGATCTTGTCTCTTATAAGGAAAATAAGAGAGAGAGGGGTGTTGCTTAGTGGTAGAGGCATCCTTGAGGCCCTGGGTTCAATGCTCAGCACTGCAAATAATATAAGCATAAAAACTTAATTCTTATAATGAAATACTAATAGATATCCCCATACAACAGGCTTGATTCTTACCTCTGTTCTTTTAGCTGTGCTAATTCTTCTCCAATCAGTTTTGGTCGATGCATCTGCTGGACCCTGATCATCTGCAGAAGCTGGTCAGCTTCACAATCTGGCAGATCACCCTTAACAACAAATATAGAATAACCTAAAAAAAAGGTAAAAGTAAACTAAAACAACTAGTAAGAGACTCAGATTTGACTTAACATGACAGCAGGTAAGAGGCACTATGTAGTATAGTGGGAAAAAACACAAACTACAGATTCTGAATGACCTGGCTTCAAAAAATGATTCTTACATGTGCTAGTGGGGTTAATCTAGAGCAAGTTACTTAAGAGTCTCCGAGCCTCATATCTTCCATCTGTAAGACTGAATCACTGTCTCCCAGAAGGACTATGGGAAACAAAGGAAACAATGTCTGAAAGGGCCCTACTAACGCAGAGCTTGACGAGACAGACTACTTACTAAATGGTAACGGGGGCAGGTAGAGGAGTAGGTTAAGAGCAAGGGTTTGGAACTGGACTGCCTTGGTTAAATCCCAGCTTCCACGTCCTACCTGCACAGTCTCTCAATCATTTACCCATCTGTCGTGGTTTCTTCAATTGTTGAACAGATGATACTAGAGCCTTCCTCATAGAGCTGATGTGAGGACACAGATAACGTGTGTCGTGATGGGAAATGTGGGTAGAATGAGTCACCTGTGGAAACAGCTGTTCCTCGCCCTTCTCACTGACAACATGCACACATATTCCTTCTAACTGAAAACAGGAGGTAGGAAGCCAACACCCCAAATCTAGTCAAGGGGTCAAACATGTGGCTCATGTTTGGAAAGAATTCCATTGGTCCAATGTTATTTTTTTTTATAAATACAGACCTGGAAAGCCAAGGCTTTCCCAGGTGAATGTTCCACACAGAAATAAGGGTAGGCTATACCTAAGTCAGTCTAATCAATTTAGTTTTTCTACCATCATTTTTTCTTGAACTTTGGTGATTGTTATCAGATATCCTCTGTGAGCATTAATAGATAATGAAGAAGGATCAAAAGGATTACTTATAAAAAAACTCCGAAGTGTATGTTTAACATTTTTTACAAGGACAACCATATTCAGATGAGTTCAGAGTTCAGATGGTTTAACCTGTCTCTATCAGTGAAATTGTTTCTAGATGCCTGTATTCTACATCATTTCACCATGGAATTCTGCGAAGTGTGTCGTCAAGAACAGACACTGTTCAGCTAAGGCAGGGAAGTTCTTGGGTTTAAGTCAGGACTTTAGATTGCATTCTGTGTGCTGGAAAGCCAATGAATAGTAAAGATCGTGAGGGTGTGACATAACATGCATTCTATTCCCAACAAGTGCTCTGGCTGCTTTATCAAAATAATATCTAGGAACCAGGGTGCAAGAAGAGTGATCTTTACTGAAAAAGAAAGTTTGAGAAACAGCATGTACAGGTAGGAAAAAAAATCAGTCTTTTGTGAACATGTTGAATTTGAAATGCTTTGTGGAAGTTCAAGTGAAGATGTCAAAGGAGTTTAGTGTTCAAGGTAGACATCTAGGTTATAAATAGAAATTTGGGGATTAGCAGCATACAAATCTCAGAGATGATATTTAGTACATAATTAAGTTGTCCAAGAACTTTTGAATCCTGGGTCACTTCAATAGTTAAAACATTGGAAGGAATAACATCCACAAAAGGAATCTGAAAGAAGTAGCCAATGAAATTTGAGGAAAACTAGAGCATGGTACCTGGAAGTCAGGAGCAAATAATGCTTCAAAAAGGGAGGATGTGGTGAGGAATCAAGGTTTTAGGTATAAAAGAAAAGAGACGTAAGCATAAAAAACCAAAAAAAAAAAAAAAAACCCACTATAATCACAAATGCAAATTGGGAATTACTACTGAAGACCAACCCACTCACAACAAGCACTCCAATGCTCAGACTATAACCCCTAAATTATCACTAAAAGGAATCAGGTATCCTTGGAGAAATGAGTGTTAAAGTCCAGGGCAGGAAATCTACAGATAAACCTGCAACATCTTCTTAAACAAGTGAGTCTTCAAAAGACTACAGTGGTCATGCCAGACATTTGGGAATACACTTCAAAATGTTCCCACTGGTCCATGATGGTGCAATCTGAATATTAACATGAACAATGAACTGAAACACATGAACTATATTTTAACTGGTTAGTGTATAATACTGCTTTAGTTAAAAAAAAAAGAAAACCAATCACTTTTGAAGGACACATAAAACCAATTTGTATTAAAAACTGACAAAGGGGATAGAGTTTATAACTCAACCGTAGAGAAAATGCTCAGTGTATGCAAGGCCCTGGGTTCAATCTCGGCATATATACACAGGACAACACAACAAAAAATCGTGCTTTTGCAATCACTAATGAAGTGAACAACATCTGAGCATTGATTATTAATACCTAAGATCACAAAAGAGAACCAGACGCCAGATGCCATCACTTGTCAAGCCTGTCACTCCTCCCCCGGTCAACCTGCCTGTGATGAGTCTCCAGATCAGGCCCAGTCAACAGTACTCCAGGGGCCAAAGGGAAACAGGAGTGTGGTGAGCAGATCCAGGGCGTGGCAAGCAGGACAAATGGCCCACCTCCTCCCCACCAAAACAAAGCAAATCAGTGAAAAAAAAAAAAACAAGAGGAAATAAAGCCTACCAATCCAGTGCAATCACTGCACTTTATTTCAATCCAGATTTGACTGTAAGAAACATGAGCCAACCAGGGAGACCGGAGATTTGAACACTGACTGGGTATTATTAAAGCACTACAGTTAAAATTTTAAAGGTGTGAATACATTATTACAGCGTCTTTTTGTTTTTGTTTTTTGCAGTACTGGGGATTGAACCCAGGGGCATTCTACCTCTGAGCTACACTCCTGCCCCTATTTCTTACTCTTTATTTTGAGACAGGGTCTCACTAACTTGTAGAGGGCCAAAGTAGCTGAGGCTGGCCCAAAACCTGCGATCCTCCTGTCTCAGCCTCCCAAGTACTGGGATTACAAACTTGCACCACCATGCCGAGCATAAGGCTATTTTTTAACAACGGCATTCATTTTTAAAGATTTGTTAAGAAAATATTTATAGAGCCAGGTATATTGGCATACTCTTGTAATCTTACTACTTGGGAGGCTGAGAAAGGAGGATCACAGGATTGAGGCTTGCATGCCATAAATTAGTGAGACTCTGTTTCAAAATAAAATAATAAATAGCCAAGTATGGTGGTATATGCCTATGATTCCAAGACTTGGGAGGCTGAAACAGGAGGATCATAAATTCAAGGACAGGCTCAGCAAGTAGTGATATTTCATCAACCTAGCTAGAATGTTTCAAAAATAAAATAGGGCTGGGGGTATAGCTCAGAGGTAGCAGGTCACTGGGTTCAATCACCAGTGCCACATACAAAATAATAATAAAATAGGGCGGGGGGTGTAGCTCAGAGGCAGAATACACCTGGATTCAATCCCCAATACCAAAAAACAAATAAATAAATAAAAACATAAAAGCCGGGCGTGGTGGCGCACGCTTGTAATCCCAGCATTCGGGAGGCTGTGACCAGAGAATCCGGGTTCGCCACCAGCCTCAGCTACCTAGTGAGGCCCTCCGCAACTTAGTGAGACTCGGTTTCAAAATAAAGAATAAAAAATAGGGCTGTGGGTATAGCTCGGAGGTAGAATGCCCCTGAGTTCAATCCCCAGTACCGCAAAAATAAATAAATAAAAAAGTAAGGAAACTATTTATCAAAAAGAAAAGAAAAGATGTCCAGTATTTGCTTCTAAATAATAGAGGAAAGAAGCAAGCAGGGTATAAATAAAAGACAGATACTTTGGAAACTGGGTGAAGGGCACATGGGGGAGTCATTACATTATTTTCTTTTATAATTGTTTGAATTTATTTACTACTGGGGATTGAACCCACGGGCATTCTGCCTCTGAGTTACACCCCCAGCCCTATTTTATTTTTTTATTTTAAAACAGGGTCTCACTAAGTTGTGGAATACTTCACTAAGTCACTGAGGATGGCCACAAACCTGCTATCTTCCTGTCTCAGCCTCCCAGGTACTGGGATTACAGCCATGTGCCACCACACCTGGCTTGGATTTTTCATAAGAAAGTTTGTTTTGTTCTGTTTAGAGAAAGGTATAATCAACTACATCCTCAAATAAAGGGAAGACTGAGAATTGAATCTGGCCCAGACAAGGTGGAAGTCACTGGTGGCAGTGGGAAGGGTGTTCAGTGACAGGTGGGTTTGGGCGTGAATCAGTCCAAGAACAGGAGTCGCCCATTAGAGATGATCCTAAGGAGACAACTAAAAGTGGGAGACAGCTAGAGCTCCATGGGGTCAAGAGAGGCCTTTCCCCCCTTTTAATCAATGGAGATAAAGAGCTCATTTCTTCACTGATGGGAATAAAATGAAAATTTAAAAGGGGAAGCTGATCACCCAGGAGAGCGGAGAGAAGCAAGCAGGAGTGCCGCGAGCAGGTGGGGGGAGCTAGGATCCAACCCACACAGCACGACTGGTCTTGCTCAGATGCAGGGGACGTTTATTTTGTGTGTGCCTGTGGGGGTTGTGGAGCTTCTGGGGACTTAATAGGCTCAAGGCACAAGTAGAGGTATAAGCGAGTTGTCAGATTTGCTGATAGAAAGAAGGATGTTACTGCTGGGCGTGGTGGTGCACTCCTGTAAACCCAATTCTTGGGAAGCTGAGAAAGGAGGAACCAGTTTCAAGGACAGCCTCAGCCACATAGGAAGGCTTTCAGCAAGCTAGTGAGATCCTGTTTCCAAATACAAGAATAAAAAAAGGGCCAGGGGTGTAGTTCTAGGCAGAATGTTCCTGGGCTCAATTCCTAATACCACAACAAACAAACATAAAAACAAAAAAAGAAAGAAAAGGAAGCTCTCCTTGAAATGCTTCTATGTTCTCAGTAGAATATAGAGGCCATTATTAAGGTACAAGGAAGGGAGAGTGAAGTGGCTAGAGATTTGAATAGACAATTTGTGAAATAATCACTTTGGAGAGTGGAACTCAAATTTACTAAGACAACAAAATATGAATGTCATACCAAGAGTTCATTTGAAATTTTTAATCACAAACTTGAAGTAAAACCAATCAACATATTTTATGTTATTCTTTAGCCATGTTCATTGCTCTATAGGACTAGAAATGACCAACATTTTTTTCTTTTTTGGTACCAAAGATTGAACCCAGGGGCATTCTATTGATGATCTATGCCCCCAGTCCTTTTTATTTTTGTTTTAAAATAGGGTATTGCTATGTTGCTGAGTCTCATTACCTTGGGGAGGCTGTTCTTGAACCTGCGATCCTCCTGTCTCAGACTCCCCAAGTACTGGGATTATAGGCATGTACAACCATGCCCAGCCAAACACTTGATTTTAACTAGGGTTGAGATTTTTGTCATTAAGGTCTGACGGTGGAAGAGAAGGGGAAAGAAGAAGCGGGATTCTCGGAAGGGTGAGAATGAGGGGTTACAGGAAACAAGCAGGGTAAGAAAGAAAGAAATGGTGTAAGAGGAGGATCTGGACCCCATTGTAGAATTTAAAGAACTGTCCGAATGGCAAAAATGGAGGAAATTTGGCATAAAGACAGGAGGTGTTAGTCAAAGACCAGGATGCTTGGGATTTGAAGGTGAGTACAGCTATTAGTAATGGTGAGGAAAAAGTAAAGACAATGATCTTTGAAAGTAAGAAGATACTGGGTTGATTAGTGACGTAGAAATCACAAAGAATAATATAAGGAACTGAGGTAGAGAGAGAGAGAGAGACGGTGAATCAGATCCTAAAATCTGCACTGAAAAGGGAGGCGAGACTTCAAGAGGGTAGCGGGAGTTTAATCTAGGGGCACATCTTTACAAGGGGCTGGAGTCTGCAGGGAAGAACATCCACCTGTTCTGGCCCTGTGGTACGTGGAGTATGGAGGGAAAACAATGATTACTTAGACGGGCTGCAAAGGAAGCCTCGGGGAGGTCCAGGTGTCAGGGAGAACTCACACTGAACAGTATCATCCAAATCCCAGCCTAAAGTTCACCACCTGAAACGTAAAGATGATTTCACTGCCACTGCCAGTACTCTTACATTTACTATTACACTCACATCTAATGACCAGTTTTATTTAGCTACTGTCAAAGACAACAGTACAAAAATATTCAGTCAGTATTTACCTTCCTGTTGTAATTGAGCCAAGAAAAGTGCAAGGTATGTATCTGATATTAATTCTGGACCCGTCAAGAGAGAATTCAAGTTAAACCACTGGAAAAAAAAAATTGTCAATATTTAAGTTAGTGTACATTATATGTAATAAAGAAGTTTCACATGTTAAGACTAGATATAGTCCATTGAAACGTAGTAAGACTGAACAATGAAAAAGTCAAACTGAGATTTAAAAAAGTAATTGAATAATGTGATTTAAAATAACTAAAACAGAATGTTGCAGATTTATCACTATTTTTTTATTTTTTGCAGTACTGGGGATTGAACTCAGGGGTATTCTACCTCCAAGCTACACCCCCAGCCCTATTTTTCATTCTTTATTTTGAAACAGGGTCTCCCTCAGTTGCGGAGGGCCTCACTAGGTAGCTGAGGCTGGCTGCGAACCCGGATCCTCCGATCTCAGCCTCCCAAATGCTGGGATTACAAGCGCGCACCACCATGCCCGGCTGATTTATCACTATTAAATGCTTTTTTAAAAACCAAAATTTCTTTTAAGCCATAAATTTAAAAAGCTCCCAAAGCAGAAACTGAAGTACTTTATTGATAGCTATAATTAAATCTTTTTTCAAAGTGTCATTAAATCCAACATAAGCAATCATATCATATTGATGTGGAAAAAATATGACAAGTACAGTTTCCCCACTACTGATAATTTTGGTCAAAAGACTCCAACTATGAGAAAGCCAGGCATCCCAGGAAGAGAATTTATGATCATCAACTCATTTTAACAAGACCACTAACGCACCATATCACATATAATTAATAGCACTTAGTCACAACCTAATAAGAATCCCAAGTGAATCCACAAGATATAACAATTTTCAACAGTCACTGTCAATATTATGAGCAACTACTTTTTCTAGATTTTGACATTTCTGATACTTTTTCCAGTCATCTCCTTCATTATACAGGGACCTCAAACAGAACAGATTTGCAGTGAAAAATCTAATTTTAAGCAAACATAAATCAGAATTAAAGATAACAAGCCCAAATTTGACACTTGTATTTGTAAAATTAGTTCAAAATGTGAAAATTCAATTTTGAAGAGCTAAAATTTTAAAAGTCTAGGTGGGCGTGGGGGCACACACTTGTAATCCCAGTACTTGGGAGGCTGAGTCAGGAAGATTGCAGGTTTGAGGACAACCTCAGCAACCTATCAAGGTTGTTTCAAAACAAAACAAAACAAAAAAACTAGGGCTGGGGGTGTAGCTCAGAGGTAGAATGCTCCTGGGTTCAATTTCCAGTACCACAAAACAAGATAAATAAATAAAAATCTTGAAATAATAAGATAGTTTCCAAGCCGGGCGTGGTGGCGCACGCTTGTAATCCCACCATTCGGGAGGCTGAAACCAGAGGATCCGGGTTCGCGACCAGCCTCAGCTACCTAGTGAGGCACTCCGCAACTTAGTGAGACTCGGTTTCAAAATAAAGAATAAAAAATAGGGCTGGGGGTATAGTTCGGAGGTAGAATGCCCCTGAGTTCAATCCCCAGTACCGCAAAAAAAAAAAAAAAAAGATATGTTTCCCTGCAAATCAATACAAAGGAACCCGTGTAATCTAAACCCTCAGACCTTAAAAACCTACTTATTACTTTATGCATAAAAAAATCATAATTCTGGATCATAGTTTTCTGAAGGTATAAAACAAACTCAGAGGTTAAATTATCTTGGCAGTCTCCTGCCCTGGTTTTTCCAGAGTTGATTCCCTTTGGGTTGGTCTCTACTCTAAGCCTCTACATTTCCTTACTTGGTCTTAGTTCCCCAAGGAGAACCCTAAGAAATAATTATTATTATTATTATTATTTTGGTATTAGAGATTAAATCCAGGACCTTACATTTCATGTACTCTATCACTGACCTACAGTCCCAAGCAATAATATTTAAGATTAAGCTTCTTCCAGGTGGCTGACTTAAAAGATAACAGCAAGGTTTTTGTTTTTGAATGGTCTTTTATTGATTTAACTCAATGCACTCCTTCCTGACTTCATTTTCTGCTTTGCTTTTTAGTTATTTTTTTAAACAACTTTACTGAGGTATAGCTGACACGCAATAAATTGCACATACTTAAAGTGTACAATTTGAAAGTTTTAACATTTGTGCATACCCATGAAACCTTCAACACAATTAAGACAGTGAACACATTCCTTATGGCTTGGTCTCCTGAGCTGGGCCCTCCTCTCACTTCTCCTTTCCCTCCTCTTCCTCACAAAACCCCTGGTCAGTCTGCTGTCACTATAGGTTAGTTCCCATTTTTCTAGATTTTTACATAAATGGAACCATACAGTATATAGTATTTACGTCTGGCTTCTTTCAGCAAAAAGTTTTAGACATGTTGCATGTATTAATAGTTCATTCCTTTTTATTATCCAAGTTACTTTTCAATAACTATCTATCAAAGGTTCAAAATTCTAAGCTGGGCATAGTGGCACACACCTGTAAACCCAGTACTTCTTATGAAGCTGAGACAGCAGGATCTTAGGCGCCAAGTCCAACCTCAGCACCTTAGCAAGACTTTGTCTCAAAATAAAAAATAAAAATAGGGCTGGGGAGGTAGAATGCTCCTGGGTTCAGTATCCAGTATCAAAAATTCTAATAAAAAGGATTTTAAATGATTCTATTTCATTTACTAAGAAATAGATTTGAGAATCATTTGAATAATCTTGTTAAAGCAAACATGGCTGAATTCTTTTATTCATGCCTGACATGATTTCAGGCTTTGTGACAATACTATGCCAAATACAAATCTATAAATATGATTGTCAACTGGCAAAAGACACTGCATAAAAACCCCACTGAAAAGTAACATTTGCATTGCTTAAATACAGAATTTTATTACAATATAGTTAAATTGTATCTGGTTATCACAAACAAATCTATAAGAGAAACTGACATTATCCTTTAAAATGACAAATTTCTATCTATCAAGACTGAATCCACTGAATCCAGGCTGGGAATAGAGCCGAGTGGCAGAGTGGCAGAGCACTTACCCAGCAGGCATGAACCCCTGGGCTCAAGTCCACCCAGGACTTTAGCCACCACCACCGAAAAAAAGACTGAATCCATGCCACACACATTACTGGTCAGTTTCATTTTAAAGGCACTAATCCTTACACTTTAGTTTCAAACAGAGTGCAGATCAAGAAAAAAGAGAATAAATATTACCTGATTTCCTAATTTTCTAACTGTAA
The DNA here is from genome assembly GCA_004027655.1 of Graphiurus murinus. NCBI lineage: Eukaryota > Metazoa > Chordata > Mammalia > Rodentia > Gliridae > Graphiurus > Graphiurus murinus. Next base: position 16,515 of record PVLC010020186.1, on the reverse strand, counting down.
ACCAGTGTTCTTTATAATTGCATATAAATGATTTTTCATTTCTAGAAAAGAAAAACACACATTACATTGAAATATTAAGAGTTCATATTTATTTTGTCTAATATCAAGTATTATACAAAATTTGTGAAATTTAATATATGTTTACAGTTAAGTACTATTATTAAACACACACACAATTGTCTGAACCTCTCCACAGCAATTTAGTGAAGCTGTGCCAAAGTGGCAGCCTTCTGCAGCATTCAAGTCAGTTCTGTACTGCCACAGATACTGGGGTGTCAGGGACTTAGAAGGCAGATAGATGCTCATGGTCATCAAAAAGATGAAACAGGAAAACTGCAAGGGAATGAAAGAGGGACCACCAAAACAAAAGCATTCAAAATATATTTTTCTTCATTAGGAAATTATAACTTTAAGAATCAAATTTAGGAAAAAGACATGCAGGAAAAGAAAAAAAAATCTTACATAGGATCAATCCTGAGCCTCTGATACTCTGGACTGTTGAACAGGATTAGTTCTAAACCCCAAACTTTCAAGGCATTGCTTATAACCTGTTTAAAAAAAAAAAAAAAAAGCAACTTTTCATGAGCTAAACCATTCATTTCCAAATTTAAATAGCATAGTCATGTTAGTTGTGTAAACAACTGTACCTCATATGTAAATTTATCTAAAAGACTATGGTTTTTGTTTTGTGGTACTGGGGATTGAACCAAGGGACATTCTACATCTGAGCTACACCTCCCAGCCCTATTTTTTATTCTTAATTTTGAAACAGGGTCTCACTAAGTTACTGAGAGCCTCACTAAGTTGCTGAGGCTGTCTTCGAATCTATGACCCTCCTGTCTCAGCCTCCCAAGTACTGGGATTACAAGCATGTGCCACCACGCCCAGCTCTTCCTTGGGGATTTAAACTGAATGTTCCATAGGTTTTAGACTTCTATGGTCATGCATTTATATCTGTAGATCAAAAGGCAAACTTATTATTTCAAACTATCTGAGAAAAGGTGGGAAATCTCTGGAAATCCACTCACTATTTACCCTCCAAGGTAGCCAATAAAAAAGCAAATAAACTGGGAGTGGTAGTGCACACCTGTAATTCCTGTACTTGGGAGGCTGAGACAGGAGGATCACAGATTCAAAATCAGCAAGGCTGTCAGAAATTTAGCAAGACCCAGCATACCTATCTATCTCTCATCTCTTTCTCTCTCCTTCTCTCTCTCTCTCTCTCTCTCTCTCTCTCTCTCTCTCTCTCTCACACACACACACACACACACACACACACACACACACGTGCTGGGCCAACTCTAACCTGGGATCTTAGTTCATCTGCAGTAGTTCTTCCCACTAATGGTGACATAGCAGAGCACTGGATGGAAATGGTGCTGAATGGGGAGACTAGGAGGGCAGCACAGGCATAGAAACAAAGATATTTGCAGAAACAGGTCCTCAGAGAGGTTCTGAAAGAACCTCTGGATATGCTTCACACTATTCAAAACAGAATGAAACATCCACAAGTACAGGGATAAATAACTACAGGGCTGGAGAGGTAGCTCAGTGGTAGAGCCTGTGCTTAGCACGTGTGAAGCCCTGGGGTTGATCTCTAGCACCAAATGAATGAATGAATAAATAAATAAGATAATAATAGATCAAAAGCTACAGACCTCAATAAAAGAAGCCAATCCTATAAGGCTAATTTAAATGGAAGGTACCAGGTATTGTATTTTCTCAAATTAACCCGAGATAAGAAGTTTAAAACATTGTACCTTATTAGAATTAAGATTGTTAGTACCCAGATACAAATTAAATAGTGATTTATTTATTTATTTATTTATTTATTTATTTATTTATTTATTTTGGTGATGGTGGTTGAACCCAGGGGCATTCTACCTCCAAGCTATATCCCCAACCCTATTTTTTTACTTTTTATTTTGAAACAGGGTCTCAATAAGTTGCAGAGGGCCTAAGTTGCTGAGGCTGGTGGTGAAACTGAGATCTTCTTGTCTCAGCCTCCCAAGTACTAAGATTACAAGCACGTGCCACCATGCCTAGCTCAGAAAATAATTTTTAAAAGTCCTACTTTAAGCCGGGCGTGGTGGCGCACGCTTGTAATCCCAGCATTCGGGAGGCTGAGACCGGAGGATACGGGTTCGAGGCCAGCCTCAGCTACCTAGTGAGGCACTCCGCAACTTAGTAAGACTCGGTTTCAAAATAGAGAATAAAAAATGGGGCTGGGGGTATAGCTCGGAGGTAGAATGCCCCTGAGTTCAATCCCCAGTACCACCAAAAAAAACCAAAAAAAAAAAAAAAAAGTCCTACTTTAGCTGGGTGTGGTGGTACACGTTTGTAATCCCAGGACTTGGAAGGCTGAGACAAGAGGATCACAGATTCGTAGCCAGCTTTAACAACTTGTGAGGCCTTCCACAACTTAGTGAGATCCTATTTCAAAATAAAGTATAAAATCAGGCTAGGGTGTAACTCAGAGGTAAAATGCCCCTGGGTTCAATCCCCAGTACCCCCTACCACACACACATGCACACAAAAGCCCTACTTTAAAATTTAGAGTCTATAATCCTGATGCTCACATATATCTATAGTACTGTGTGGACAATCTACTGGAGGAACCTCTGAAGGTCACATCATCCGAGTGACTATAAAACGCTGCGAAAAGATACTTCACATCAACCACAAGCTGAGTTTAAACATGCCAGAAACACAGATAGCACATGCTTGGAACTACTTACTTGAATAGAGAAAAAGCCACTGTCATCCATATTTCCAGAAGGCTGCTGTTTGTTCATTTTGATGCGTAGTTGAAGAAGAGGATAGGGAAAGGATAAAAACTGTCATTAGTATGCATATTTAAAATAACATGTTGTGCATTCCCATTTACAAAGTCAAGAGCAGAGTTATAATTAACAAGTCAGATCCCTATAAGAATGGCTCATCCTCCTCTAAACAGTACCCGTGTTTTTTTTTTAAGAATGTGATTTAGTGAGTTTAAAATCAGTACCTGTAAAAATGTGCGATAGTCTTCACTAGTAACCCCTCCTTCCGCCATTCTCATCCTTTCTTCCTCATCTAGCTGGTGTGCAATTGAAGATAATTCCACAGGACTAAAATACTCTCCTTGCAATAGATTATTCAGGCAATGCTGAGCACAAAGTGAGCCTTCTTGCTAATATTTCCAAAAGAAAAATTCAAATGTGATTTATTAAGCAGATCTGCATAGTATCATGTTCTACAAAATTTAATCATTAACCTTTTTTTTTCTTTTTTGGTACTGGGCATTGAACCCAGGGACATTTTCTACCTCTGAGTTATACCTACAATCCTTTTTATTTTGAAACAATGTCTCGCTAAATTGCAGAGGGTTTCACTAAGTTGCAGAGGCTGCCCTTGAACATGGTATCCTCCTGTCTTAGCCTCTCAAGTACTGGGGTTACAGGCTTGCTAATACCACACTTGGCACTCAATCATTAACTTTTAAATATGGTCAAATCTGGGCGTAGTGGTACACACCAGTAATCCTAGTACTTGGGAGGCTGAGATAGGAGGATCACAGGTTCATGGCCTGACTCAGCAACTTAGCAAGGCCTCCACAATTTAGAGAGATCCTGTTTCAAAATAAAAAATAAAATAGGGCTAGGGGTGTAGCTCAGAGGTAGAATGCTCCAAGTTCAATCCCCAATGCCACAAAAATAAATAAATAAATAAAATAAAACCAAACCATTTAAACCTTAAGCAAACATAATTAAGCTAAGTACAGATATTTTTATAGGGCAACAATTATTTTAGTTCTACCATTAATGAAACCATAATTATTCAGTTATATAATGATTAAAATCTTAAGAATAATTTATAGTAAGAAATTTTATCAAATCTCATAGTTTAGCTGGGCATGGTGGCACACCCTTATAATTCCAGTACTTGGGAGGCTGAGACTGGAGGATCCAGTAAGGCTCTCTGCAATTTAGTGAGACACTGTTTCAAAATAAAAATTACAAAATAGGGCTGGGGGTGTAGCTCAGAGGTAGAATGCCCCTGGGTTCAATTCCCAGTATACCAAAAAAAAAAAAAAAAAAAAAAAAAACCTCATAGTTTACTAAAAACTTTTTTTTTTTTTGCAGTACTGGGGATTGAGCTCAGGGGCATTCTACCTCTGAGCTACACCCCCAGCTCTATTTTTTATTCTTTATTTTGAAACCGGGTCTCGCTAAGTTGTGGAGTACCTCACTAGGTAGCTGAGGTTAGCCTCGAACCCGGGTCCTCCAGTCTCAGCCTCCCAAATGCTGGGATTACAAGCGTGCACCACCACACCCGGCTCTAAAAACTATTCTTTAAAAACATTCAGCCTATAATTCCAGTACTTGGGAGGCTGAGATCAGAAAAATCGCAGGTTCCAGGCTAGCCTCAGAAGCTTAGCTTTTATCTCATCAAAGTAAACGTAAAATAGGGCTGGGGTTATAGCTCAGAGGTAAGATGTTCCTGGGTTCAATCCCCAGAACCTCAAAAAAAAAATTAGCCTTATCCAATGTTCAGTACCTGAAATAAATTCATCTTTGGAGATTACGTGGCAAACTAATGTTGAAAGTAAGTTGCAATACCTAGAATATTATTTTTTTTATGGTACTGGGGATTGAACCAACAGCATTCTACCTGTGAACTACACTCCCAGCCCTTTTTTATTTTGAAACAGGGTCTAAGCCGGGTGTGGTGGCACGTGCTTGTAATCCCAGCATTTGGGAGGCTGAGACTGGAGGACCCAGGTTCGAGGCCAGCCTCAGCTTCTAGTGAGGCCCTCTGCAACTTAGTGAGACCCTGTTTCAAAATAAAGAATAATAAAATAGAGCTGGGGCTGTAGCTTGGAGGTAGAATGTCCCAGGTTCCATCCCCAGTACCAAAAAGGAAAAAAAAAAAAAAACAGGGTCTAAGTTGCAGATGGCCTCACTAAATTGCTAAGACTGGCTGCACACCTATGATCTTCCTGTCTCAGCCTCCTAAGTACCGGGATTACAACCATGCACTGCCACGCCTGGCCTATTTTTTAAATTTTGAAGCAGGGTCTAGCTAGATCATGAGAGTCTCAACTAAGGCTGTCTGTCCTTGAACCTGTGATTCTCCTGTCTCAGCCTCCCAAGTACTGAGATTACAGAAGTATGTCACCATGCATGGCTCATTTGTTCATTTAACTTGATAATCTCTACTGGATCTAAATATTTGTTCTTGGAATTTCAAATTTCAAGAATTGACACAGGTGAGAATATCTGTCCCCAGCCGGGTGTGGTGGTACATGCTTGTAATCCCAGCATTTGGGAGGCTGAGATCAGGGGGCCGGGTTCGCGGCCAGCCTCAGCTACCTAGTGAGGCCCTCCACAACTGAGGGAGACCATGTTTCAAAATAATGAATTAAAAAAAATAGGGCTAGGAGTATAGCTCGAAGGTAGAATGCCCCTGAGTTCAATCCCCAGTACTGAAAAAAAAAAAAAGAGAGAGAGAGAATAAAAACTGAAATAGGGCTGGGGGTATAGCTTGGAGGTAGAATTCTCCTGGGTTCCATCCCCAGTCACCCCCCCCCACACACACACACACAAAAGAATACAAAATAGGTAGAATGTCCCTGGGTTCCATTCCCAGTACTCAAAAAAAAGAAAGAAAGACTGTCCCATGTTAAGACTTCTAGCTCTAGAGATTATTAATAAGCCTGTAGATTGTTACACAGATGAAGCGGAGTCCAATAAGCAGAACACAAATCAACCCTGAGCTCACTCCTGGACAAACCAGCAAGAGGGACTACACCAAAGCTCAGAGAAAGAAGGGAGACTTAGAGGTGGATGGGTATCAGTGATCACTCGCCGTGAACAGACCCCAGGTCTGCCTCTCCAGGAAACAACAGCAGATGGGAGAAGACTTCCCTCTGCTGACCCTGGCCTTGTAAATTTTCTGTCTTTCTCCAATGAGGTCTATTCCTTAATTCAACCTGTCTGATATCATGCAATTTGTTCAGAGCTATGTCATATGGTAGACGGTGACTTCCAAAGAGTACCACCTTTAAGATACATATTTTTCCTGATGAATCTATTTTCTAGTGACAAAATATAGTTGCTGAAAAATATATAGGGTATATGTATGGAATGGAATGGGATGGAAACACAGTTCTGAGACAGTCTGAGTCTGAGATGGGCTGAAATAAGTTGAACTTCATAGTTTGGCAAGATTAAATGGCTTGAAGCTGGATAGATAACTGTTTCTCCAGTCAGACACAATGGTGAGAGACCTCTCTGTCTTCACCTCTTTTGCCTCCTGCTGTATATGTACTGCCCCACTGATGAAGATAGTGTGAAGTGGAGGGATATACAGATGTTCTCCTCACTCAGTGGGGGAAAAAAAGGAAAGACAAGCATTTCAAAAGAGCAATACACGAAAAGGTGCTCAATTTCATTAGTCTTCAGAGAAATGTATATTAAAATCACAGCATGTTACTACTACACACTACCCAGAAGGACTTAAGTGGTATAGCTGTCTGGAGACCTAGAAACTGCTACTGGCAGAAGTGTAAATTAGCGTAACCTCTAAAGCTTAACATACACATACCTTGTGATTAGCAGTTCCATTACTAGGTACATAATGCAAACCTGTTCATCGAAAGACATGTATAAGAGTGTTCATAAAAGCTCTATGTGTAATGGGTCCCACAGTGAAAACTACCTGAATGGAAGAATAAATAAATTGTGGTGTGATCACAAAGGAATGCTATATAACAATTAGAATAGATTAACTACAACTAAGATCGTGTCCACACAAGCTTTCACTACCAATCTCACGAATGTGTCTGGGGAGGGAAAAGGACTTGAAGGGGAAGCAGATATGGGCGGGAGGTACACCAAGTGCTGTGCATGCAGGCTTGTATCGCCTTGAATCTCATTATGATGCGTAATTACATTGCGCAAATAAAAGTATTAAAAAAAGAAATAGAAGAATATGGGGGAATTTCTCAATGTTTTTAAAAAAAAAATACTGGGCTGAGGTGTAGCTCAAGGTACAGCACTTGACTAGCATGCTTGAGCAAGGCCCTGGGTTCCATACCAGCACTGGGGGGGGGGGGGGGCTCAAGAGAGCACCCTGAATAATTCCACTTCCAAAAGCTCAAAAACAGGCAAAACTAATCCATGGTGTTAGCACTGGTGGGAGTGAAGGTAGAGGAAGAGTTAGTACCTGGAAAAGGGCACAAGAGGACCTTACAGAATGTAGCTCTATCATCTGTGACTTGTTCTGGTATTACACATGTGTCACTTTGTGAGAGTTCACTGAGCTTTACTAATGATTTGTGTCGTTTTATATGTGTTGTATTCAATTTAAAAAACTTCAGAGAAGAAGAAGAAAAAAACAAAAACCCTGCTATGATGTAGCTATTCTTCATATCAAGAGCAAACTAACATGGTAAGCAGACACTATTTTGTGGGAACAGAGAAAATGCAACTTTCCTGTCCTGCCATTAGGCTGCACCTCTCAGTTTGGGGTTCACAAACTATGGTCACGATACTTAGTATCATAAAGAAATACTGACATCCAAATACTTGATAAAACATTCTCTTTATTAGAAATTAGATTTATTTATTGAGTGGTACTGGGGATTGAACCCAGGGGCATTCTACATCTAAGTTACACTCCCGGCCCTATTTTATTATTATTATTTTGAAACAGAGTCTCACTAGGTTGATGAGAGTCTCACTACTTGCTGAGGCTGTCCTCAAACCTGCAGTCCTTCTGTCTTAGCCTCTCAAGTACTGGGATTTTTGGCATGTGCCAACATGCCCGACAGAAATTAGCTTTAAATTATGAAAAATAAGCACTTAAAATCAAACCATGTCTAAGTAAAACTGTATTCCTGTAGGAAATAGCAAGTTCTGTACTTTTAATGCAATTTAATGGAAGGAGAGAGCAAATTATTCAGTCCAAATTCTTTTTTGTTTTTTCTCCCTTTGGGAGTACTGGGATTAAACCCAGAACCTTGACCATGCTAAATCTACACTCCTGAGCCTTTTTCTTTTGTTCTCCCTAAACTGCCTAGACTGATCTTGAACTGAATTTGCAATCCTACAGCCTCAACCTCCCAAGCTCGGTGTGAACAGGTAAGTGCCACCACACCCAGCTAGTTTAGTCCAAATTTAAAAATCAAAGGCTGGGTGTGGTGGCCCAGGCCTGTAATCCTGGTGTTGATAGACTGAGACAGAAGGATCTTAGGTTGGAGGACAGCCTCAGCAATATATTCTCTGCAACTTAGTGAGACCCTGTTTCAAGACAAAAAATAAAAAGGGCTGAGAAGTTCAGAGACAGAATGCCCCTGGGTTCAGTCTCCACTACCCCCAAGAAATTCATTCTGTCACAAGACAGACACATTCTATATGGATCTCCCAGAACTGTACAATGACTCCACCAGAGACTATGCATTTCCTGCCCTACCTCTACCCTGAACTGCCACCAAACACCCCTTTCCCATCAAGCTTTCACACAAGTGGAACCATGGCTCACTTTGCTATTTAATGTTCAATGTATTGAAATTCCATTATTTCAGGTCCAGAGGATGAACAAATTGCACCTCCAGTTCAACCAAGATATTTTATAAAACCACAAAAGGGAACTGCACCCAAATCGCTACTCCATCTTCAGGACCAACCTGAAACTAGTTTGAAGATACTGTTACCTATAACAGAAACCAGGTATGAACCAGAGGGTGCTCAGAAATGGGCTAACTGGGGCTATGCAATCTTCATAGATGGTTTGGTAAGGAATAAGTGGCTTGGAGCTAGAGGGGCCACTACCGCTCAAATCTCAGCCAAAGTGGTTGAGAGAAGACTTCTTTGTCTTCACCTCTTCAACTCTTAGTGCTCTCCCACCCCTCAGTTTTGTTTTTTTTTGGTGCTAGGGAATGCACTTAAGGCCTTGGTCATATTAAAGCATGCACTCTACCACTGTGCTGCACCCATAAACAGCTCTTAGTATGAGGTTCAACAAACACAAGGATCTGAGTAAAAGCAGTGGCTGGCACTTCTGTAGCACTCACTGACTGCCAGGCAGCCTCTAAGCACTCCTAAGTCTGAGGTACACTTCGTATCCTTGCACTCTTGGAGGCGGACACTGGAGCACGAGGGAATGAGCACCTTTCCAAGATAACACAGGCAGCAACTAACTGGCAGAGATGGATTCAAACCCACGTAAAGGTCTCAGAGTCTCTATTACCAGTTCTTTGAGTCACTTATTTGGAATTTGGCTTTTCCTAAACCTCAAATACTCTAAAGATGGCTAAAAGCCAGCAATCACAAAAGGACATAATGAGTGTCATGAGGTCAATACTCAACATCCTTTCTTGGTTATCATTCCCATTTCATATTACATTAAAAGTACCACTTCAGATGATACTGTGAGTGCACCAAGAGCAGTCAACAACAGAAGGGATAACAAACATGACAGAAAGCAGGCACAGGAGCAAGAATCCAAAATACCCTCAAACCTAGCAGTTACTGGCCAGTTAGTATTAGAGTTTAAGCTAGGAGTTGGTAAACTCTAGCCTTGGGGCCAAATTCAACCTGCTCCACTAGCTAAGAATGATTTTTATATTTTTAGACAGTTGGGGGGAAAAACACATACACAAATGAGAATATCTGATAGGCCATATCTGACGACCTTCAAAGCCTTAAAATGTTTACTGAAAAATTCTTTAAACAAATAGCACCACACACATCTTAGATGCTCAAGGAACTCTTTTTTTGTTTTGAGATGGGATCTTGTTAGTTCAATTTCTTCTCTTCATTTTATTTTTGTCATACTGGGAATTGAATCCAGAGTTTCACACATGCTAGGTAAGTGCTGTACTACAGCCCTTTTAAACAATTTTTAGACAGGGTTTTGTTAAGATGCCCAGGCTGGCTTCAATCTTGAGATCCTCCTACCTCGGCCTCCTAAGTAGCTGGAATTACTGTTTGAAAGCTGGTCCACCTTCTTTTGCTACCATGGTTTGTCAAAAAGACACTGTATGAGTCCCATGAAGTAGTGCAGAAAATGTTCCAAGTCTTCACACTGAAACATGTGTTTCTATGCCAAAACCTTTGAAAATTAATTATAAAAATACATACATAGAGCCGGGCGTGGTGGTGCACACTTGTAATCCCAGCATTTGGGAGGCTGAGACTGGAGAATTCTGGTTCTCGGCCAGCCTCAGCTACCTAGTGAGGCACTCCGCAACTTAGTGGGACCCTGTTTCAAAATAAAGAATAAAAAATAGGGCTGGGGGTATAGCTTGGAGGTAGAATGCCCCTGAGTTCAATCCCCAGTACCACAAAAACAAAAACAAAACAAAACACCATACATAGGCCGGGCATGGTGGTGCACACTTGTAATCCCAGTATGTGGGAGGCTGAGACAGGAGGATCACAGGTTTGCAGCCAGCCTCAGCTTAGTGAGGCCCTCTGCAGCTTAGTGAGACCCTGTTTCAAAACAAAGAATAAACATAGGGCTGGGGATATAGCTCTGAGGTGGAATGCCCCTGAGTTCAATCCCCAGTACCAAAAAAATATATATATATATATACATATATATATATGTATATATATATATACAGACACACACACATATATATATGTGTGTGTGTATATACACACACACACACACACATATACACATGTGACCAGCTACAGTGGCACACTCCTGTAATTCCAGCTACTTGGAAGGCTGAGGTAGGAGGATTGCAGGTTCTATCCAGACCAGCCCAGACAACTTAGCAAGACCCTGTCTCAAAAATCTTAGCTGGGCGTGATGGCATTTGGGAGGCTGAGACCAGAGGATCCGAGTTCCTGGCCAGCCTCAGCTACCTAGTGAGGCACTCTGCAACTTAGTGAGACCCTGTTTCAAAATAAAGAATAAAAAATAGGGCTGGGGGTGTAGCTCGGAGGTAGAATGCCTCTGAGTTCAATCCCCAGTACCGAAAAAAAAAAAAAAAAAAAAAAAAAAAAAAAAAAAAAAAAAAAATCACACCATTAATAGTTAGTTTGCAGCCGGGCATGGTGGCGCATGCTTGTAATCCGAGCATTTGGGAGGCTGAGACTCAGAGGATCCGAGTTCGTGGCCAGCCTCAGCTACCTAGTGAGGCCCTCCGCAACTTAGTGAGACCCAGTTTCAAAATAAAGAATAAAAAATAGGGTTGCGGGTATAGCTCGAAGGTAGAATGCCCCTGGGTTCAATCCCCAGTACCAAAAAAAAAACAAAAAAACTTTAAAAAAGTGCTGTGGATATAGCTGAGTGGTAGAGGAGTGCCCTCCATTCAATCTTCAGTACTGGAAAAAAATTACACACACACACACAGTTTTCACCCAAATTCCTTACCCAAGCAACTAAATCTTTCTGGTCTATGATTCATAAATCATGACAATCAAGTCAAAAGATTAATGATAACTGTAGCACTGAGTCCTTTATTCCTCAAACAGTAAAACAGCTTCATTCCCATTCCAAAACATCGAAATGTTTTCTAAAAAGCACTGCATTTAACATTTGCATTTACAGTACAGATTTATACCATGTTTATACCATCTTTGCTTTGTCCTGAGTATGAGAATTTTTAAACGTCTTGGATGATCAATCACAAGTGTTTGATAAAACAAAAAACCCTTTGCTCCTACTAAATAGCAGCCTCACTGGCAGCCCTTTCCAAACATGAAAACTATTATGAAACAAGATATCATATGCCAAAGTTGTCCTAAGTAAGGTTTCACTCACACCCAAATGGCTTGATAATTGTATGTGAGAAAAGACCAGTTTCTCAAGATGCCACAGACAGTATTTTCAAGTGTGTGGTCACTGAAGAATTAAGGCGAGAAGAAGGCTGGGCAGATCATGACAAAATTATTCCAGTTCATCTCTAATACCTAAAAACAAAGCTGGCCTTCTGAAAGATGGGAATGCAAAAAGGAACCAAACCCTAAACATCCCGTAATAAAGACTCTTGTGACGACTTCCCTGCCTAAGGGCGCCCGGGGTTTCTTACTTCACTTCCTAAGTGTCAGGCCCTACCTACCATGGGCGAGTCTAGGTGCCCGCCCTCGGAAGACTCACGAACCAGGTGCACTAGAACTAGACCACACAGAACTAAGTGCATGGGAGATTCCATTATAGAACTGAAAAGCCCACAGCAGGAAAAGTTAATTCTGCGAGGGGTGGGCCGGGGAAGTGGGTGAAGTTGGGAAGGATCCAACCAAGTGTCCGAGAGGTGACTCTGGCTAGACCCTAGCATAGCAGGGTACTATAGAAGGAATCTTCCGACAAGGCTGAGGACGCCAAAGCTATCCCACCCGGTTCCGCCCCCGAGACGCCCCCAGCCCAGCCTTCATCCCGCCCGGGTTCCCCAGCCGGAGCTTCTGGGGCGGAGGATGCAGTGAGGGAGGACCAGGCAGCTCCCCAGTCTGGGCGGAGGAGGCAGGCGGCGCCCCCCGCCCGCAAGGTCGAGATCGGGGCGCCTCGGGCCCCACCCAGCCCTCTGTGAGGCGGCGGTACCGCACCTCACGCCCGCCACTGCGCCGCGGACAGCTCCCCACCGAACGTGGACACTTACTTTCTCGTGGAAGATGGACTCCATGTTTATTTGTCTGGAGCCAACGGCCCCCGCACCGAACCAGCCCCCTCCAGCTCCGCCCCCGACCCCACCCCTCCGCCCACCCTGCCCCGCCCCGCCCCAGCCCTGCCCACGTGCTCACGCAGACCAATCACGCCCGAGGACGCGAGTCACGTGCAGCGAAGGGCTAGTGGACGCCTGGGGGCGGGGGGGCGGTAAGCGCAGAGGCACGTGACCTTGATAGCGCGTCCTCCTACCGCCTGTTGCCAGGCCGTCTGAAGTGCTGCAGCGCCCCCTGCAGTCTGGAGGATCTTTTACGCTTCCCATCCTTGGCTATGGATTCTTAGGTTTCTAGGAGTCTGGATGAGGATCACCCCGAAAGGGTCTATATTCTTTTTGTTTTCCGGCTTTCTTTGTACTTTGTAGTTACTGCATGTAATTAATATCTTCTTCATCTTCTCCCACTGAAAGCCTCATCAAGAAAAGGGCATCAATGCATTCCCAACACCTAGCACTTGTGCAAAAATGGTTAATATTTAATAAGGCTTACTTTAAACTAGGCACTCTTCTAGGTGCTTTCCATATAATAACGATTTTTTTTGTGTGTGTGTGCTACCAGGGGTTGAACCCAGAGGCATTCTACCTCTGAGCTACATTCTCAGCCCCTTTTATTTTTATTTTTTGAAACAGGGGCTCGCTGAATTGCGGAAGTTGGTCTCGATCCTGTGATCCTCTTGTCTCAACTTCTCGAGTACTGGGATTACAGACGAGCACCACTACGCCTGGCAACAATAACGAATTTAACTTTATTTTTTGGTACTGAGAGTTGAACTCGGGAGTTGCTGAGGCTGATCTTGAACCTGCAATCTTCCTGTCTCAGCCTTCCAAATGCTGGGATTACAGGCTTGTGCCACCTCACCTGGCTTAACAGGACAACCTTTGATGTGGATATTATTCCTGTTAAACACGGGAAGAAACTGAGGCATAGAGAGTTTAAGAACAGCACAGGGTCCAAGGTCAGATAGTAAATTGCTTTTCCAAGATAAAAAAATCTTCGGAGTTTGTTATCAGTGTAGGTATTTTGGCTCTGAAGAGGAAGCTTCATTTGAGGGAAGTGAAAGTCCAACAAAATGTGGGGGAGGGAGGAGGAGAAACTGATGAGATTAAAAGGGTAGGAACAGATTTTACACCTTGAAACCAGATTAGGATGTAGTTTTTTGGGGTTTTTTGTTGTTGTTGTTTTGTTTTTCAGAACTGGGGATTGAACCCAGGAGTATTTTATCTCTGAGCTATACTCCCAACCCTATTTTTTATTCTTTATTTTGAAACAGGGTCTCATTAAGTTGCAGAGGGCCTCACTAAGTAGCTGAGGCTGGCTGTAAACCTGGGATCCTCCTGTCTCAGCCTCCCAAGTACAGGGATTACAAGCCTGTGCCACCAAGCCCTGCTTAGGATGCACTTTTTTAAAGGCAGCAAGGAACTATAGAAAGATTGTAAAACAAGAGACATGGTCAGATTGGCATTTTTTTCGGCTACAGGAATCTTGGGAGAGATGATGGTGGTCTGGACTAGGGGAGAGAGAGTATTTTGAGAGCTAATTAGTAAATTTGGAGAGAGACCCTGGTGTGGTGGCACATGCTTGTAATCCTAGTACTAGGGAGGCTAAGACAGGAGAATCACAGGTTCAAGGACAGCTTCAGCAAGTGGGGGGACTCTCATTAACCTAGCAAGATCCTTTTTGAAAATAAAAATAAAGTGGGCTGGGGGTATAGCTGGGAGGTAGAATGCCCTTGTTTTCAATCCCAGTACAACACACACACACACACACACACACACACACACACACACACACACAAATAGGAATTACTTCCAGGCTCCTGCCCCTCAGGAAGATCATTTGATCTCTAGAATGAGGATTTGTTGGTATAAAAAGGGTAACACATAAGAATGAATAAAATTATCTTAGAGAGCTGGATGAGGTGATACACACCTATAATCCTAGTACTTGGGAGGCTGAGACAGGAGGGGTTCACAGGTTCAAGGCCAGTCTCAGCAATCTAACAAGGCACTCAACAACTTAGCAAGACATTGTTTTTAAACTTTAAAAAATAAAATAGTGCTAGAGCTGGACATGGTGGCGCATGTTTGTAGTCCCAGTATTTAGGAGGCTGAGACCTGCGGATCTGGGTTCTCTGCCAGCCTCAGCTATTTAGTGAGGACCTCTGCAACTTAGACCCTGTTTCAAAATAAAGAATAAAAATTAGGACTGGGGGAGTAGCTCAGAGGTAGAATCCTCCTGGGTTCAACCCCCACTACCGCAAATAATAATAATAATAATAATAATAATAATAATAATAATAATAAAATAAAATAGGGCTGGAGGTATAACTCAGAGGTATAACTCAGAATGCCCCTGGGTTCAATCCCCAGCAACACACACACACACACACACACACACACACACACACACACACACACACACCTTAGAGAAAAGGAAAAGATTGAAAAGTACTCAGGAGGCTGAGACAGGAGGATCACAGGTTCAAAGCCAGCCTCAGTAACTTAGTGAGACCTTATTTCCAAAAAAAATAGGGCTAGGGGCGAGTGTCACTCAGAAATAGAATGCCCCCCCCTCCTGTTCAATCCCTACTTAAAAAAAAAAAGGAATCTAGAAGGAGTTGAGCCCTGAAGGTGGAGAGGTAATAGCCAAAAAGTTGGGTAGAAAAGAAAGAGAGTTGCCAGGCATGATGGCACATGCCCGTAATCCCAGTATTTGGGAGGCTGAGACGGAAGAATCGCAGATTCAAGGCCAGTCTCAGCAACTTAGTGAGACTCTGTTTCAAAATAAAAAATAAAGAAATAGTGCTGGAAGTGTAGCTCACAGGTAGAACACCCCTGGGTTCAATCCCCAGTACAAGAAAAGCAAAGCAAAAGAGTGAGGTATTACAGAAGCCCTGGGAAGAGAATGTTTCAAGGGCCAATCAGTGCAGGTTGTTGGTAAGACATCAAGCAACAGCAGGACATACTAGAGACCACTAGACTATTGCCATGGAGACCATTTTGGTGAGTGTACCTTCAGGAAGAGAAGGGGCAGTGAGAGGCGAGAATGGACACTGCCACTGAGGACCAGATGCTCAGGAAAGGATGGGGTGGCCATGATTGAACACATCTGCATGCATATCTCTGCCCAAATTTCTTCCACTCAGTCATACCAGCTCCTTTCCTTAACTTCTGGAAAGTTCACTGAGGAAATTACTGTATGCTACCACTAACCCTTGTACTTGCCTGTATTAAAGCACCCACTATACTACTTTAGAATTACTTTATAAGCTACTAAACTATCAAATTTTAAGGGCAGAGGAGTCTTGCTCATTGTACCCAGGGTTGGTGCAGAACAATGGATAAACAGTTTGGGTTTTTTTTTTTTTTTTTTTTTTTTGCAGTACTGGGGATTGAACCCAGGGGCAGTCTACCTCCAAGCTACACTCCTAGCTCTATTTTATTTTTTGTTTTGAAACACAGTATTGCTAGGTTGACAAGTCTCACTACTTGCTGAGGCTGCCCTTGAGCCTGCAATCTTCCTATCCTCCTGTCTCAGCCTCCCAAGTATTAGGATTACAGGTATGTGTCACCATACCCAGCTAAATTCTTTTTTTTTTTTTTTTTTTTTCAGTACTGGGGATGGAACCTGGGGGCATTCTACCTCCAAGCTATACCCCCAGCCTATTTGGAAACAGGGTCTCACTAAGTTGTGGAGTGCTTCACTAGGTAGCTGAGGCTGGCTGCAAACCCGGATCCTCCAGTCTCAGCCTCCCAAATGCTGAGATTACAAGGGTGCGCCACCACGCCTGGCATGCTAAGTTCTTTTTGATTAGCACCAAAAAAAAAAAAAAAAAAAAAAAAAAAAAAAAAAAAAAAAA
>PVLC010020185.1:7886-23547 GCA_004027655.1 Graphiurus murinus | reverse complement strand
GCACAGAGACCGAGGCAGGGAGGTGCCTGGGTGTCTGAGGAGGAGCTGGGAATCCTGTGTGGATAAAGTAGAAAGGGGTCCGGAGAGCCAGGCGTGGTGGTGCACACTTGTAAGGGAGGCTGAGACAGGAGGATCACAGGTTCGAGGCCAGCCTCAGCTACTAAGTGAGGCTTTCCGCAACTTAGTGAGACCCTGTTTCAAAATATAAGAATAAAAAATAGGACTGGGGATGTAGCGTAGAGGTAGAATGCTGCTGGGTTCAATCCCCAGTAACGCAAAAAAAAAAAAAAAAAAAAAAAGAGAGAGAGAGAAAGGGGACCAGAGCAGGGAGTCCTGGTCAGGGCACCAGCTTTTACCCTGGGTGCTTTGGGATGTGCTGGGGCATGTGAGCAGAGGAGAGGTGTGTCTTATTGGGGTTTTAGCAGGATCCTCTGGCTGCTTGGGGAAGGGAAGGAGCAGGAAGGTCTGATAAGGCCATTGCAATCATCCAGACAAGATTGGAAGGCCAGGCTGGACGTGCTGCCTCGTGGGTGAGAGAGAGGGCTGTGTGTTACCGTACCAATGGGGACCTCTGGGCATGTGCAGGTGCGCCTGTCCCCCTGAAACCGAGCTCGGTGAAGATGAATGGCTGCCTTCATGTTGGGGAGTTGGCAGACGGAGCGGAGGAGAGAGACCTTATTTTGAGGAAGGAGAAGAGCCATGTCACCAAAGTGCCTGACAAGGCGAGGGTACACTCTTTGGGAAGATACTAAAGCCCAGCTTTCGAGTCACCCAGAGACTGGCTTCTCTTTGGGGCACTGGATCAGCTCCAGAAGAGCCCTGCACCCCTGGGGAAGTCACCCCACAACTCTGCTGTGGGCTCAGGTGCCATCCTGGTGGCCTGGAGCAGCCCTGAGCTGCACAGGCATCCGTGGGTTGAGGGAAGTGGGGAGCCCAGGGCCCCCGCTCAGGAGCTTAGGAAGATGGTCATCTCGTAGGCATTAGTGTGGTCCCCCTGAGGGCTGGCATACACAGGAAGTTGGGAGACCCTCATTCTGGACCTGGCTTCTACCTGCATCCCAAATGCCCTGTTCTGGATTCCCAACCACGCTTGACTTTCTGTATCTGAAAAGCGAAAAGGTGGGGCCCCATGAATCCAGGGTGATTTCCACTCCTAAAACTCCGCAGTTTCACAATTTCTGCACTCCCTTGACTCACTGACAGCCAATTCTCCATCCTAATGACTTAAGAATTCACGTGAACACACTTAGTGTGGAGCTCTGTCTTTCTGTTTTATTTTCTAGTTACATTATTCCAGATAATACTCCTCTTGCTTGCCAAGAAAAGGAGAAAAAAAAAAAAACTGACATTAATTAAAGATTTGGTCTGTGTCCTAATCAAAAAATTTTGAAAATGAATGTATCATACTGTACGTTCTGTAATGTAGTCTGCTTTTTTACTTAGCAATATATCATTAACATTTTCCCATGTCAACACATAATCTTCCAAACCATGATTTTTACTGCAGAAGTAGTTTACCATATGGATGTACTATAATTTACTCAGCCAACCCTTTACTGTTGGACATTAGGTTGTATCCTCTTTTCTTGTATATATTATCACCGACTCCACGGTGACCAAAGTTCTGAACACCCGACTCTTCATTCACCTCTGTGGTGACTTTCTTGGTTGGGATAAATCCTCAGAGGTCAAAGTTTTTCCCATATCATATCCAGAGTCTTCTTGGTGCATGTGTTAGTGAGCTTTTTTTTGTCGCTGCGATCAAAATACCGGACAGGAGCAACTTAGAGGGGAAAAGGTTTGTTTGGGCTCCTGGATTCACAGGTTCAGTCCACGGCCAGCTGGTTTCAAGGCAGCAGGGAGTGTCGGAGGAAAGTTGCTCAGCTCTCGGTAGCTGAGAAGCAGAAAGAGCGAGACAGGAGGTAGCCAGGGACAGAGAGAGGAGTCCTCAAAACCACAGTGACCCACCTCTTTCAGCCATGGGGTGGGGGGTTATTCCAGATCCAAACCACAACAGTGTATGTGTTACTAAAATGTCATCCAAACTTTAGAATTTCTATCGACTTAGAATTCTACCCAAAGCATGTGAAGAGCCATCAGGACCATCATATTCGGGGACGGAAGGGAGGCAAAGCTAGGCTGTGGTCCAGCCCCTCCAGTTTACAGGTGAAGGAACTAAGGCCCCCGGGGAAGGGATGCAACTAGGCATTTGTCCTAGGTACTCCCCCAAGCTTGCATGAGGCTCTGCGTGCGGCCAGGAAGCAATGGACTTTACTGTGGCCCCACCCTGCTCCATCTGGTTTGCTCGCCTGTCTTCCCAGTGACTCGGGCTCCTGGAACCTGTCCCCTGCCGAGGTGCCCCAGCCTCTCACCCACTGGCCTGTCACAGTCACGCTGCCTCGAGGCAGGCTGCCCTCGCAAGTTCTCCTTCGTCTCTCCCTCGTCCTCTTTTCCCCTTACGCCGCTCCTCTGTTGACCCTCTCCTACCTCCTCTGATGGACACATGTGGATTCTGACCCATGGAGCACCTCTGTGACCGTCAGGAAGAAACCCCACTTCCAAACCCGCTCTTCCTTCAACTGCCAGGGTTCCCCTCCTGCCCCATGGCCAGGCTTCCGCACCCCCCTCTCCAGGTGCCTCCTGCTACCTGACTTTGCCCGTCTCTCGCTCCCCTTTCCCTTTGTGCTTTCCCAGGGTGCGAAATTGGATGTTTAGAAAGTGCTGGGAGCTGGGCGTGGTGGCGCACGCTTGTAATCCCAGCATTCGGGAGGCTAAGACCGGAGGATCCGGGTTCGCGGCCAGCCTCAGCTACCTAGTGAGGCACTACGCAATTTAGTGAGACCCGGTTTCAAAATAAAGAATAAAAAATAGGTCTGGGGGTATAGCTCGGAGGTAGAATGCCCCTGAGTTCAACTCCCAGTACCGCAAAAAAAAAAAAAAAAAAAAAAAAAGAAAGTGCTGGGAGCCAGTCAGGTGCGGAGGCACACAACTGTAATCCCAGTCCTTGAGAGGCTGAGACAGCAGAATTGCAAGTTCGAGGCCAGCCTCAGCAACTTAGCAAGATCCTCCACAACTTATTGAGACCCTGTTTTAAAATAAAAAAATAAAATAGGGCTGGGGGTATAGCTCAGAGGTAGAATGTCCCTGGGTTCCATTCCCAGTACAACACACACACACACACACACACAGTGCTGGGAGCACTCTTCCTCTCTGCCTGGGGTCCTATCTGCATGCCTATGAAACAACTCTCCCTACACACTCTGCAAGGCCATTGGTCACGCATTAAAGACAAAACTAGTTAAGCTCTTGTCTGTCCCGGCCCTCTCCTACCCCCTAGAACCCCCTATAAGGTTGAGCTTGAACACCTCGGCCTCCTGAGGCCTCTTCCCTTTGCACCAGAGGCAATGGCCACAGACGTTCCCCGTCAGCTTCCTTCCCCGAAGCCCAGCATGGAATTGTGCGTGGAGTGAGGAACCCTGGACCCGTCCATTGAAGGTTTGACCCTTAGAAGGATTGAAGAGGAACAGATTGCTTCCTCTCTGCACCCTCAAGCGGCCATAGAAACTCTTTAAGAGCCACTGAGAGATGAGTTTTCAAAGTCCAGAAATATGGCTGGCCTCTTCCCATAGGCACCATTCTCACTCGAGAGAAAGACACCCCAGAATGCTGTAATGGACTAGAGCGAACCCTCCCTGGGGTCCCCAACCCAAAGCCCTCCAGAATGGGGAGATGTGCGTGTCTCTTGCTGGGAGATAAAAGGACAGATGAAGTAGAGGGAAGGGAAGCAAGCAAGATGGATTCCTTTTCTACTCTGCTGTGAGCTCCTTCTAAACACCCATTTTCTTCTTTCTTTCTCACTATAATGCTGTGAGATCATCACAAACACTATACTCAGTGCGCCAGGAAGCCGTGGTTCAGAGAGGCTAATTCACTTATTCAGGGTCATGCCGCTAGTAAGGAGCAGAGATGAGATTTAAGCTCAGCCTCGACTTTCTC
The DNA here is from genome assembly GCA_004027655.1 of Graphiurus murinus. Lineage (NCBI taxonomy): Eukaryota > Metazoa > Chordata > Mammalia > Rodentia > Gliridae > Graphiurus > Graphiurus murinus. Next base: position 19,551 of record PVLC010020185.1, on the reverse strand, counting down.
CAACACCTATGTTCTTTCACATACACCTGCTGCCTCCCGGATTGACTTCCAGGCCGCAGTGAGGCCCAGGAAGCAGCTCTATATCTGCCTGTTGGTCTGGTCTCTCCCTCCTCTATTTGCGCTCGTTTAGAACTTCCACCTTGCTAGACTCGCAGGACCCTGCCTGGTAGCCACTGCTCCTGTTTCCAAGGAGGAAGCTGGCTTAGAGAAGATACGTAGGTTTCCCAGGTCTCCTGGCTAGCACAGGGCAGATCTAGGTCCCTCTGCCTGTGGTACCCCTGACCAGCATTGGCCTCCCTATGTGGGTTTAGTCTCTACCTCCTGCCCTTGATGAGCAGGAGCAGGACTCGTGGCCAGGTGGGCTTGTCCCAAACCAGCCCACACCTCCACGCCATCCTAGGGAGCCTGTTTCCTGCAGGTGCCCCAGAAGGACAGGTGACACCCAGTTCCATTTCCTAAGGCCTGGCATGCTTGGTTGAGGACAGTCGAGGGCCGGTTCATTTTTTCCCCATACTAGAATCATCAGGGCACCCCTGAAACCGGGCCCTCCCTTGTCTTCTCCCGTCATTGGGAGAATATTCAGAGAGGAGCTTCCTGGGTGAAGCCACCACTGTCCCAAGTCTGGGCCCCTGAGTCTGTGCCGAGCTGCTCCATTGTCTCTCTCTAGTGGAAGCAACTTCTGGGCCTGGGAAAGGTCACACTGTACTGGCAGCAAGGGTGTGGACACCCTGCGGTGCGGAGGCCTCAGGCCTGGCACCGTGTGGACCAGGCAGGTCCCCAGCATCCCCAAAAGACGGCGGAGCCCCAGACAGAGCCCGGGGCGCCTCTGATGGTCCCCCCTCAAGCTCACTGCCTTTCTCTCAGTGCTGTTGCGGGTCAGTCGACAGAGGTTATGTAACCTGGAACGAGGGGCGGCCGGGAGTTCTCCCCAAAGCGCCCGCCCGGGTGAATCAGTTTTTGCTGCCGTCATTTTCTCAGCAGGAATCTGCTTTATGCAGATTGGATTTAGGGGTTTTTCCTGGATGCTTCTGTTTCATTTAACATGCAAGGGCTAATAACTTGTCACAATTCAATAAGGCGGTGGTTACAAACACCCGGGCGGCTGCTTATTTAAATGCAGGTTTGTTAATTAGCTTCTCTTAACAAGGCGTGTGCTAAATCAGGATCCCGGCTGGCAGCACCCAAGCCTGGCACGGCTCCCGGGACAGGAGGTTGGGATGTTGGCTGCAGGGTCACGTCCAGTCGCTGGCAGCAGAGTCAGGATTCGGGGCGAAGAAGCCTGTCCTGGCCGCCTCCGCTGCCTCAGTTTCCTTAAAAATCGAGGCACCCGTGACAAATTTTAAAAATAATCGCAAGAGGATAACTGCACTCTGTCTCTTCCTGCCTGTTCCCGTCCTTTTTCTGCCTTTGATTCCTGAACCCATCCTCCCTTCCAAGGATGTAGCTTGAGTCTATCAGTGCCCTGTTCTACCAGTCCCCACTTCTTCACGGAGCCTTCATATATTCCTCCGGCCTCTCTGACACCTTTGTCATTTTCGTATCACCGTGTAACTCTCTGTTGGTGACAAGGTACCAGGAACAGGGACAGAAGAAAACCAACCAACGTGGGGTGGCTGCCGCATGCCAGAGGCGGTGTCTGTAATCTTTGCGACAGGCCAGAGCTGGCCTCCTTCTCCAGATGTTGGAATCCAGGCCTGGGGATGTTACGTGACCTTCCCAAGGCCGCTAGGCTGCTGAGGGTCACTCTAGGCTTTTCCTCTGGGTGACTCCGAAGCCTGCGCTCTGTCCTCTCCTGGGGGACGGGAAGCACTTGAAAACCGACAACAAGTTGCCTGGGCACTACTCATTGCGGCCAGCAAAATGGTCGAAAGGATCACTGCACTGAGGCCTCGCTGAGAACAACCACCCTGGTTGAATCCTGGAATCTGGTTCCAAGAAGCAGGCTTTGAGAAGATACGGAGGTTCCACAGTTGCCGGTGGAAAGGCACGCCCTTTGAGTCCTTACAGGGTATAGATCAAGCACCTACATCTGGAGCTGAGCTTGAGCCAGAGGCCAGGGGGAGCCGGCCATGCTGAAATTTCAGGAAGTGTGCACCTGTCCCGCCACGCTGAAATCCCAGGAAGTGTGCACCTGTAGACACCTGCTATCCCAGCGAGAGAGCCCCACCCACATGTCCTCAGGGGGGAAAGCCGCATGAAAGCAGAAAGGAAATTGTTATTCACTCATGTATTCTCAAGAAAGGATCTAAACATAAAAGTGAGGTTAGAAAGGGGGAGACAAAAGCCAGGTGTGGTGGCTCGTGCTTGAAATGTCAGTACTTGGGAGGCTGAGACAAGAGGATCGCAGGTTTACAGCCAGCCTCGGCAGCTTTGTGAGGCCCTTCACCACTTAGTGAGACCCTGTTTCAAAATAAAATAAATAAATAAGGCTACAAGTGTAGCTGAGAGGTAGAATGCCCCTGGGTTCAATCCCCAGAACCACAAAAGGGGGAGGGATAGAGCCCTACAAAGTACCAGGTTGCCCAAATCCTCAACCTAAAAAAGCAAGAGCCGAGCTCAAATGCTGGAGGACCAATGCTGGGGGGAAGGGCCTTCTCAGAAGAGAAGCCAAGCGTGCACCTGCACGAAGCGTGTGCCTGCCCCGTAGCCTCTGGCTGAGGCTGGACTTGGGGCTGCTGCTGCCTGTCATGGGTCAGAACTAGAGGTCTTCCCTATGACCATGGCAGAAGCAAACACCAGGAATTCTGGGAACTTGGTTCCCACCCTGGGCAAAGACCTCCAGATCTGATGTTGGTGCAGGTTTCCATTCTCAGGATACCCTACAGCATGCCGCTGTCAATACTGGACCAGCCTCCAGTAAAAGGGTTCTTAACCTTCTAGAGAATCAAGAGTGGATGAAAGGGGTGGTCACATACACAAAGGTGTGTGATTTTCCAACATCTGGCCAGTCATCACCCTCTTGGAGCCTGCTCATGAATCCTAGGCTAGGAATTCCTGCTTGAAGAAGACATTCTAAAAGACCTTTCTCCTACTTAGCACCCCTCCGAGCCTGGATGAGCCTTTCTATACGTGGTCCATGGTCCCTGTCTGAAAACCACAGTTCTCTCTGATGGGTGGATGGCTTGGGCAGGCTAAGATCTGATGGTCCTCCATGCTCAGCACATAGTAGGTGCGCCACAAATGTGTGTTGAATGAATGCAGGCAGGGTTCCTGCCTGCCCTCTGCTGATGCCCTACTCCTTCTGACACCTCGCACGTGTGCCCTTAGTTCACAGTGTCGAGCCCGCTGGTCAAGAGCCTTGTACCACTAAGATCAGCATGGTGGCCTTCGAAAGGCCAGTGTAGGGGGCACACAGGCTCTAGCCTTCTGAGTCCTCTGTCCAGTGTTTCTGGCACCCACACCAAGAGAACTCCACCCACCTACCCACCCACCCCCAAGTCGAATTCTCCCAAGCCACGGGTCAAAGCTGGTGTGGGCTATAGCAAGGGCACCATGGAGAAAGAAGACCGCATTCCAGATCCTGGCCCCCACCACAGACACAGAGAGTAAGGAGGGGAGCCGAGGCCCCGGCCTTGTGCCTAGGCCCTGAGTCTCCTAGACCTTGGTGAGATAGGCCCTGCTCTGTCATCTCCTAAAGATACCCCGCCTGCTTCCTCTCTCAGCAAAGAGGGCCGCAGAGAGCCAGCCACACCTAACGTCCAGCCTGGGCCCCCCCAGACATGAGCCGGGGGGCTCTGAGCCCAGAGCCAAACTCAAGGAAGGAAACCACGAGGGTTCGGAATGAGGGCTGAGGCCTCAGGTGGGGGAGTTTGGTCTCCCCAGATGTTTCTGGTGGCTGGGCCACCTGACATTGCCAACCGAGGAGGAGGAGGCGGGAGTGGCTGTGTGGGAGGCCCGGGTACAGGGGGAGGGAACTCCTACCCCCGCCCAGGCCTTGGAGCATTTGAAAGGCAAATGTGCTGGGTTGCCTAGGGAACCGGAGAAAAGGGACTTCCCTAGCACCGGTGACTAGTAAGGGATGGAGACGGGGAGCTGTGATGCTGAGAAAATTGTTTCCAAAAAAAAAAAAGTAGAAAGCGGTGACTAAGCAGCCCTGGTTATGTAAAGCAATCCCTGAGGAAGTGTGGAGAAAAGACTGGAACCCACCCCCGGGTCCCTCCTCCCGCTCCCAGCCCCACGCCTGCTGCCTCGGGGAGTTTCCACCAGCCCCTTCCCCCTCCTGTTCTCCCGGAACTCCCGACTCCTCCACAGGATTGCCAGGAGGGGCAGCCGCCAGGCTTCCCTGCCAAGGGCCACCCAACACGGTGGGCAGAGCCAGGGAGGGTGCCAACCAGGAACAGCCATGAGGGGATGGTGCAGGGACCTCTCTTCAGAACTTGATAGCCAGGATCAGCCCGACAGGAAATGAAGGGTCATTGGCCATCCCCGAGTCAAGGGCTGTCCATTGGAAAGACAGGTCCATATGTGGACCCTGATACTGCTGTTGGTTGTTTTGTGTAGCCTTTGGGGACGTTACCCAGGGCGGAGCCGGCTTTCTTAGCTGGAGATAGAAGATGGTGTCTACCCCCTAAGGCCATTGGGGGTCATTTACTGAGACATCTTTGCACACTTCCAAGTCAGGGGGGGCATGTGAGAGGCCCCTTGGCCAGGTCACTTGCCTTTCCCCTTAGCCAGAAGGAACCCTGGGGCCCTGAGACTGAATGTGAAACTCACTCAGGATCCAAGGAGTCTACACACCCCTTCAATGTCCTCTGTCCACACTCTCCCAGATGATGAAGGCCCTCCTGAGCAGGCCGACCCTCCTGGTGGGGCTGTGGCAGGGTGAGCTTGGGCCTGCAGGAGCTCACAGGATAACCCTGCTCACAGGGTTATCGAGATGCCTCTGGGTCCCCAGTCTCCCGGCCTGTGTACCCTGTCGACCTTACAAGGGCAGGCTGCTCTGGACAATGGATTTCAGGGCCCAGACCACCCTGGGCCTCACAGAGCTCTAGGAAAGGTCTGGAAAACAAGGCTTCTGTCGTCAGTGAAATTGACCAAGGAAGGAAATGGTAATCCATGCCCAACCTCCAGATAAAAAAGATAAGGCCCCTGGGGGGGAGAGGGGGTCCTGGCTACCCCAGCACACTGCTGCACAGTCTGCATCCCATCTAACCCCCCCTGGGGTGATGGTTCAAGCCCTATCCTGCTTCCTTTCATTTCTCCTCCTTGGAAAAGAAAAACAAATCACCCTCCATATGCCAATACTTCATAATCCCTATAACACACACACACACACACACACACACACACACACACACACACTTGGAGCCCAAGGCCCACAACCTAGCATTTTGCCAGAGGTCTAAGAGATTGGAAAACCTTCCATCCCTTTTTTTTTTAAAGCTCAGTTTCCTGTACTTCTCTTAGATTTACTCTTGAAAGGGTCCCCTGGGCTAAAGGGACAGACCCATCCTGCCTCACAACACAGGTCAGGAAGGGCAGAAACATCCCCTGCAGAGGCGTTGGCCCCGCTGCCCTCCTCCACCCTGGGAGCAGCTTTCCTTCTCCTCTGCCCCAGACTAGGGCTCAAGTCTAGCTTCCCCCAGGCCCAGCGAGGCACACTCGGTTTTCTTCTGACACCTTCCGTACCTCCCGCATCTGCTATTGAATGTCAGGGTTCAGCTGAGTGTCTTTAATTCGAGACTTGGCTTTCTGGGCCCTTCCTGGTGTGCAGCACAGGGGTAGAGATGCAGCGTAACTGATAGACATTTGCCAAGTGAATGAACGGTCCCAGTGGAGACACCACTCAGCAGCTTCCCAAGAACTCCCCGCGGGCAGGCAGCGCAAGGGGCCCGGGACCAGCCCTGGCCTCTGCCTGGTCTCTCAGTCTCTCCATCTAATGGGGGTCAGGGGCCCCTTGTGACCTGTGACCCAGATGCCCTGCTGAGACGCCTAAGGCCCTTCGTGCTCAGTGGCCTCTCTGACACTGTGACATCCGTTGGTCTTGGAGTCAGAGTCACGCCTTTGGCGCCATCTTGGCTAGGTGACCTTTGACAAGTTGCTTATTTCTCTGCGCCTCTGATTCCTTTTCTGTAAACCGAGGCCAGTATCGTGGGGAGAACGCCCACCTGGCGCATCAGAGTCTGAATATGGGGCCCCCTGGACCCGCGTGGGGCGGGGCCCTCCTGTGGGGAGTCTGGGTCCCCACGGTTCTCCTTCCTCGGGGCCTCTGATTCCCCCTCTGGCCCCCACTAAGCACCCAGGGAGCCGCCGGGCAGCTGCCTGGTGAGGAAACCCCGTCCCCCGCCTCCCCCGTCCACCTTCCCGCAGCCTCCTCCCAGGGACTCATAATTGGTGTTGTGAGGATGAGTCACGGAGCAGCACAAGGCGGCCGCCCCCACAGCCCAGGCCCCCCACACAGGCAGACTGGCTGAACGCTTAATTGGAGTTCCTCACACCTCCAAAGACAGCCGAGAAAGAAGGCAGAGGAGGCAAAGCCCCGGCCACAGCAGGTCCGGGCTCTGGAGGGGGCCCTAGGACTGGCCCAGGACTCCGCTTTCTCCAAAAACATCCTGTTGGGACGGTCTCAGTAGAGCTAGAGCGGTGACTGGCCTTCGGGTGGCCTTGGCAGAGCAGGGAGAGAAGGCCAGGCCACGGTCACAGGGGGCGGAGGGATGGCCTTGGTGCCCAGACCCAGGCAGGCCTTCCAGAACCTTCTCCCCAGAGGCCTGCTGGGACGATCTTCACTCAGGCCCAGCTCCATCATCAGGCTCCCGCCCTCCCAGGGCCACAGGGGAGGGGAATGGGGCAGCAGCAGACAGGGAGGACGGGGGAGAGCGGCAGCTAACGCACACGGGGCCCCTGCTGAGGCTCCACGAGGCCAGGGACCCGTCCTCCCACACCCATGCGCCATAACGTGCCTTAGAGGCAGGAAGATCCAGTCCCGGGAGGAAGCTCATTCATTTGGCTGCTGGGGACAGTTGGAGACATTGGGTCCAGGAAGAATGAGGTCGATCGTCACTTTGTGCTGAGCCCAAGCAGAGCTGGGGGTGAGACGGACACTTAGCCTAGAGCGTAATAAGCTGAGAACAGGTAGGAGAGCCAGGTGCAGGAGGCAGCACCCCCTACACACACCCCAATTCCAGAGGCAGCTAGACAGAGAGGGGAAGGTAACAGTGGCTGGGAGTACCACTGTCCCAGGGGACTGTCCCACCCCCAGTTAGGGAGAAGGGGGGGCTGGCACGCAGGAGCCAGGCTGTGCCGTCTCATTGAGGGCCAGGGAAGCCAGAAAGGGAAAAGCAACCTTTTCCCACGCGCAGGCAGCTCCCCAGCCTTGCATGTCTAATTGGATTCCCTCAGCCTCCTACAAGGTTATCCTTAGCGCCAGGAAAATACCTCATGGTCGGATTCTCTCCTCCCTCTCAAGAGGAAGGCTGGGGGCTCAGAGCAGCTCTGCCATTCACAACACTTCCCGTGCCCCGGCCACCCCCGGCTCTGGGGTGACGACGGGGAGTGCCGCGCAGGCTGACTGGGGGAGAGCGTGGAAACAGCAGCCTGGGGCAGGCGGGAGCCAGGCGCTGAGCTTCCCTGTGTCTTCACAGGAGGGCCTGTCAAATTAGCCCCGAGCTGGGAGGTAGTGGCCCATGCTTGTAATCCCAGTACTTGGGAGGCTGGGACAGGAGGCTGGCAGGTTCAAAGCCGGCCTTGGCAACTTTGGGAGGCTCTCAGCAACCTAGCAAGACCCTGTTTCCAAATAAGAAATAAAATCGGGCTGAGGGGGTAGCTTGGAGGTAGCATGCCTCTGGGTTCAATCCCCAGTACCAAAAAAAGAGTGAGGCCCACGGGAAGCCGGAGCCTTCAGGGCCTGAGGGCTGGGGCTACGTTTCCACCTTCTCCCCACCCTCCCGAGTGGGTTCTATCTTGGGTAGCTTTCAGCCTAGAAGGAGCCCGCCCACCCCCTCATGCTCCCAGAGCTGGCCAGATTCCACCTGTGCCTTAAGACGCCTCCTCGAGTGAATCCAGAGTGCCTGGCCGCGTCCGGCCTTCCTGCAGCAACCTGCCGGGGCCACGTCCTGCACCTCTCCCCAGTGGCTCCTGAGGTTGGGTAAAGGAGACACGTAGGTGACGGGTGCTCAGACCATTCCCGGCCTGAAGCCCGAGGGCCTGTTTAGTCAGCAGAAAGAGACAAGGGCGGGAGGTTGCTTCTTCCTGCTGAGCGGTGCCATTCTCTGGTCTCCGTGTTCCTGGAGGACAGCGCTGGTGTCATCTGTGGGATCCACACATCCCGTGACGTCATACAGCAGAGATGCTCTAAGGGAAGTGGGAGGTGGTAAGGAAGTGCGGTGGCGCTGTCTCCCATGGCCTCACGGTCTGTGCAGTGTTCCCGATGTCCACCGAGGACGACCCCAGCCAAGTGCAAGGCATGGGACCCCGGCCCGTGTCTGAATACAGCCCGGTGCAGCCTCTCCACCAACTCCGCACGGCCAAAGGGGCCAACAGGGAGCAGACCCGACTGTTTTCCAAAGCTTTATTTGATCCGATCTGAGGGAGGGCTGCAAAACAAACAAACAAACAACAACAACAAAAAAAAAACCCTCTTACATCATATATATGGCCGGGCATTGTCATTTTAACATTCCCCAAACTGACATACCTCTTCCTCCCCCAAATTCTCTCCTCTCTTTTCTCCCTGCCTCCCTCTCCCCCACCCCTGCCTCTTCTCCGAGCCACCATCTCTCTTCCATTTTCCTGATTTTCCTGCTGGGAGAGGAGGAATGGGAGACGGAGCGATGTCGGGGCGCTGTTTCCAGGGCAGGCCCACCCGCCCTCCTGGTCCCTTTGGCATGGAACATGGCACTCTGCAAGAGCATCCCCGGGGCTGAGGCAGCAGCCCGCCGTCTGTGCGCTCTGCTTTGGTTCTCTCCGTCCCCCGAGAGTCTTGCTCCCCGGGGCAGCCGCACCCTCTTTGTCCACTCTGTAACTGTGAGAGATCCTGCAGCTGTGGGGGGCCGTGGAGAGAATGGAGGAGAGTGAAGCAGGCTCAGGGAGGAGGCAGAAGGAAGGGGAAGTCAGGGAGGGTGCAGCATGGTGAGGCCTGGGCTCCTCCTTGGGCAGCCAGCGTGCACTCTCCCTCAGCTGGCCCCTGGCTGGCACCGGCCTCTGCCGCCCGTGTATACCACGCCCCCTCTGTGGCGCTGTCCCTCCAGACCCCTTCCCCCCAGTGCCCATGTCAGGCCTGACCTCCTCAGGGACCCATCACCACCTGCCCCTCGCATTGCCCAATATTGTCCTTCAGGCCGGCCTGGCCGATGCTGTGAGGTCATCAGCCCACTCTGGGGCTGCTCAGAGGAAGAAGAGTTGGCTGATGCGGGATGATTCCACCAACATCTTGGACGCTTTGATCAGAAAAAGGGTTGACCAGCCAGGTCTCTGTCTTCCCGCCCATGTCTATCCAGCTCCTTATGTTAAAAAGTGGGATTGTGTCCTAATCAGTTGGAAAGTAAAGAGAATTCGAGGTGGGGAGGAGATCGAGGCAGATTGGGACCAGAAGGGCAGAGAGACCCTGAGGCTGTCCTTGCTGATAACCAAAGGGTCTTATGTACCGGGCACCAGTAGAAGCCCCCTGAAAGGCACATGGTCTTACTGTCAAAAGACTGTATCCAGCGGCTTCAATATAGATAGCTTGGCCTTTGTACCTGGAGAATGGGCATGTTTTCTACAAAATCCCATCTCTGAGTACACAGAGAGACCAACGGAGGGCAAAAGGTTTGCAATGGCTTCTGGGTGCCCATGCCCACATATCCCCCAAACACTTTGGCAGGATCCTTCCACTGAACACATGAGCCCCAACATCAGCATCTCGGGGTTTCATTCTGCAAAGAAACCACTGGCCCTGACCTCGGCTTTCTAAGTGCTCCTCTGGCATAGAGGGGAAGTAGAGGGTGGTCTCCAGTCTGCCCTGGCCACAGACCCCCCCATATATGTATCAGAGACCCCACCCCCATAGTCCCAGGGGTGAGCTGGGACCACCCTGGCCATCCCTGGTGGGGACAGATGGCCCAGAGGAGCTCGCCGCCGACACCTCCAGAACGGGAACCCCCCCAGGAGCCAAGGAGTCGGGCAATCCTTCCTGCCCACTCAGAGATTCCGGAAGCCCTTCCAGCCTGGGGAACCCGCCTCCCCAACCTCTCTCTCTCTCTCTTCCTCTGTCTGTCTCCTTCTCGCGACTCCTGTGAGTGCACAGGAGGGCTGAGGGAAGCCCCGTGTGCTGTGATGAACGGAGCTAATTTCTGGTTTGCTGGTATGCCGCAGAGACGCTGCCTCCGTCCCCCTCCCTCCCAGCAAACCCTCTCCCACACACAGACAAATAGGCTGCATATTTAATTGGAATTCCTCACACCTACAGGGTAAAGCCTTGTCAGTAGAAATAGAGCCCACAGCCAGCTGGCTTCCCCCATTCCACCCACCTTGTCTCTTAAAAAGAAATCCCCCCCCCATACGTGAACACCACCCACAGGCCCTTGCACATCCCTCCCGGAATGGTTGTAAAGGGAGGATTGGTTGGCAGCGCCGCTCCTCGCCTGGGCTGCTACAGCTGGGCCCACCCTGTGGGGACCACCCAGGGGCTTCCCCCGGCGGATGAGCCCCGACGGCGGCATTCTTGTTGCCCACCTTGGGGACCCCCTTGCCGAAGCTCTTGGGGCTTCTGGGGTCCCCAGAGATCATTGCCAAGAGATGTGGGCTGAGACGCAGGCTGCTTGGGTATAAGGGACCAGGTGGGTGGAAAAGGAAGGAGAGGAGAGGAGAGCCCTAAAAGTGAGAACACTCTTTCAAAGAGACCTCGGAGCCCAGCCCCCATGGGACAGAGAAGCAACTGGCAAGGCGGCACACACAGTGCCGGGCTGAACCTGGGTCCAGGCTCCGAGGGCGAGGCTCTGCCCCTTGCCCTGCGCCATCTCCCCATGAAATGGGAAGGGGGCAGGGCTGACACAGAGGTTGGCAGGACCCAGGCAGGTAGGGCTCCTGTGACAGAGCTCAGGAGGGCAGGAAGCTGACCTGCTAGGAGTCCTACGGGGGCAGCTGGGAGATGGGTCTAGTTCTCCATATGCCAGTGGGGAAGGAGGTCTGAAGGAACGAGATAGGACAAGGAAAGATACAGAGGCGGAACTCTTTAGGAAACACAGCTGACCATCCCTGGTAGGGACAGATGGGCCAGAGACCCTCCCCGCCAGCACCGGCACTAGCTCGGGAAGCCCCTGAGCCCACGCCATAGCCCCAACATTCAGGGTCAGCAGCCTCAGCGGGGTTTGTAGGGGCCTTGGCACCCCGCCGTGGGTGACTCCTGTCTTACTGCCTTCTCCCCACCGGCTTCCTCCTTCCCTCTCTGGCTAAGAAGACTGAGCCTGGCGCAGGCCCGTGCCAAACCAAACCCGTGTGTCAGCGAGTAGACAGCTGCCTAGGGGGCTCTGAAGAGCTCTGCGACATCCTCGCTCTCCCCCACAAAATATCATCTCAGTTTGCCTGAAAGTTCACCATTAGTGACTCATTTCTTTGGGTTAAACATAGTCCTCCCTTCTTAAACGCAGCTGCTCCAGGAAAGGAGAACTCATTGAGTTCTTAACATCCCAGTGTGAATGGGGAGATCCCGGAGCCAGAGAGGAAGCCAGGAAGTGGAAGCAGAGACGCG
>PVLC010020184.1:0-29298 GCA_004027655.1 Graphiurus murinus | reverse complement strand
CTTTCCAGGGCTATACTGATGACCCAGTCCAAGAGGATCAGATGAGAACCACAGGATCAGGGATTTTGAGTGACTTGTTTAGCTTACAGAGATAGAATCAGGACAAGTCCATCTTCTGACTCTATTCCCATCCTCATAATTTTTCATGTGTGTTCTAGTAGTTTCATCAATATTGACTGATAATTTTAAAATTCAAGAAGAAAAAATGAAACAGCATTTGCCAATCTTGGTAGGCATTTTCAAGAGCTACAGGGAGCATATTACCTCACTTTAAGAATTAGAAAAAAACTTTTCTCCCCAGGCTGAGAGAATGTAGATCTTGGGGTGAGAATCAGTCTCAGCTATTTCATTTCAGGCCCCCAATAATGATTGTGAGACTTCAGAAAACAATCAAGATGCCGAAGAATGGAGAATGAGAAAGTAAAAAAAAAAAAAAAACAAACAAACAAAAAAAAACAGGCCTATAAGCAGCCAAAGAAAGTTTCCAAGTTTCAATTTTAGCTGAAAGTAAAATTAATGCCGGGCATGGTGGCGCATGCTTGTAATCCCAGCATTTGGGAGGCTGAGACTGGAGGATCCGGGTTCGCAGCCAGCCTCAGCTACCTAGTGAGGCACTCCGCAACTTAGTGGAGACCCAGTTTCAAAATAAAGAATTAAAAATAGGGTTGGGGGTGTATCTCGGAGGTAGAATGCCCCTGAGTTCAATCCCCAATAACGCAAAAAAAAAAAAAAATAATAATAATAATAATAAAAATTAAAAAAAAAAGTAAAATTAAGCTCATAAATCCAAAAGAGACTTCCTGAACAATGCTAGAATTGGAGGTGGAAGCTGAACTCATGCTGGGCTCAGAGTCCCCAGCCCATGCTTGCCAGATCAACTGCTACCAGGTGCCCCAGAGCATTTGTTAAATGTTTCAATCTAAGCAGTCACAAGAATAAATGCAGGTGTTTAGTAATGTGTGTCTTGACCAAAATAAAGCATTTATTTGTTTGTTTATTATTTACTTATTTGTGAGGTAGAGTTTAGCTATTCAACTACCGTATTTCTCTATTATAGTAATTACATTGCTTCAAAATATCTGTATAATGTGGGGCAGATTGAAGTTTCCAAAAATGGCCACAATGAGTTTTTATCCTCTCTCCCTCCATAAAGAGTTGAAGACTTTTCTTCTACCCCCTTGAGTCTGGGCAGGCCCTGTGACTGCTTTGACCAACGGGAGAAGCAGGAGTGATGTTGTGACAGTTTCTGTTCCCTGCCTCTTTCAAGACTTCTATACCATATTATGACTTCCCTGAGGACCCCGTGTTTCAAATGAGCATGGAAAACTATGGGTTATAATATACCAAAAAGAGAGGGAAAAAGACAGAAAGAAAGAGAAGGAAAGCAATAGAACAAATAGAGCCAAGGTATCAGATATATGCATTGGAAAATACTGTTATTACTTTCACAGGTGTGCTCAATCAGAGCTTTCTAAGTAAAGATTGCTTGGGAGGAGAAGGTGGTAAATAGCAATCTTAAAGAAAGAGACATTCAGAGAAAGTAAGATCTTTTTCTCTCCTGGGTCATTTCTTTTTATTTATTTATTTATTTTTTTTGCGGTACTGGGGATTGAACTCAGGAACTCAGGGGCATTCTACCTCCGAGCTATACCCCCAGTCCTATTTTTTATTCTTTATTTTTGAAACCGAGTCTCACTAAGTTGCGGAGTGCCTCACTAGGTAGCTGAGGCTGACCTCGAACCCAGATCCTCCGGTCTCAGCCTCCCGAATGCTGGGATTACAAGCGTGCGCCACCACGCACGGCTCCTGGGTCATTTCTTTGCCGTGCAAATAGTAACAGAGAAATATTCTAGTCCTATCCCCTGAGAATACTGTATTTATATTACAGAGTGAAAACGAAAGTGTCTCTCATTCTCTCTTTCTCTCTCTCTCTCTCTCTCTCTCTCTCAGCAAAGGGGAAGATGGGATTTATAAGCTCAATAATTCTTGTTGTGTGTGTGTATTTGGTACTGGGGATTGAGCCCATGGGGGGGGGCATTCTATCTCTGAGCTACACCTCCAGCCCTCTTTTGCAAATTATTATTATTATTATTATTATTATTATTATTGAACGGAATCTCACAAAGTTGCTGAGGGCCTCGCTGAGTTGCCGAGGCTGGCCATTGAACCTATGATCTTCCTGTCTCAGCCTTCCAAGTATTGGGAATACATTCTTAATTTCTTAGTTCCTCTCTGAATCAAACCTCTTTTTAAGAAAGGTGTATCTGGCCCTCCCTTAGCAAGATTAGGGCACAAGGGATTGGTGCTAAAATCCCTGTGTGAGTAATGAATCAGTGTCTGGTCTAGAAACTTTGTGTTGCCTATGATGATCAATCAGTAAGTATAGGCATAAAAAGTTAATGCTGGCAAAGCCAATTTTAGAAATGCATCCTCAAGCTGCAGCTATCCCAGCAGCCACCACCTGGATCTGATACAAATTGCCCAAGTCCTTTTTTTTTTTGGCGGTACTAGGAATAAAACCAGGAGCTTTCTACCTCCAAACTACATGCTCATTCCTATTTTTTTCTCTTTATTTTGAAACAGGTCTCATTAAGTTGCGGAGGGCCTCACTAAGTAGCTGAGGCTAGCCACGAATCTGGATTCTCTGGTCTCAGCCTCCCAAGTACTGGGATTACACGTGTGCACCACCACACCTGGCTGCCCAAGTCCTTCTCAAATTTCTGAACCACAATCATATGCAAAATGTAATGGTGGCTTTATACCACTAAAAATTGCAATAGTGTTTTACCTAGACATAAATAATCGTACAACCATGAATGGTTTTTCTAAATACAACCCTGTCCCTATAATATTGTTGTTTAAATGTTTCTTTTCACCTTTTAATATTCTGCATATTTTTAATACTAATCACCAAGCTTCCATAAAAGGGTAATTTGGTCTTACAATAGGTTGTTCCATTTTACTTCACCTATTTTATTTTCTGATTATATTCTAAGTTGCTTTCCAATAGATACTCTTGGAAATTTAGGTAAAATCACCCCTCTCCATCTCTGTTTATATCCCACATCTCTCCTTTATGTATGTTTATGTGTACGAATGCATATAACTTGCTTCTATATTTACTTATACACATATTTATTTGAGTGTATTTTCTTATAAGTAGAGTAATATTGGTATTTTATCAATCCCAAGTGAATGTGATACAATTTGTAAAAAAGATTACACACAATATTTTGACAAATTTCTGTATTCTGGGTGAAGACAAAGCCATCCATTTGTATAATGAAACTAGATGTACACTTATTAATATAAAATATGATTGGTTATGTAAATCTACTAATAGAACCCTCAAAATAATTGGAAGAATATAAAAGAGTATGTTACCTTCTTTTTCAGATTTGACACCTACATTATCCTGTTGGTTTGATCACAAACAGGATATGAGCAGAGCTGTGTCATTATTACAGTGCTATTCCACTAGAGAAATCAATTGCATAAGTTAAAAATGAAAATGAAAAATTGTAACATTTATCAGTGAATTTTGCAATGTTGTTTCTTGTTCTGACTCTGCTTACCTGACTGAGGGACTTGGCATAAACCAAGTGAAAGTCATTTCAGAGTATTTGTCCTCTGCTTTTTCATCTAAAATCAAGGAGGAAGATTTATATAAGAGAGAGTTTCTGTCTTCTACAGATTTCCTTCCTCAAAGCCAGGCAGAGTGGCATACATCTGTAATCCCATTACCCAGGAGGCTAAGACAGGAGGATCACAGGTTTGGGGCAGTCTCATCAATCTAGGGAGACCCTGTTTCAGAATAAAAAATAAAATAGGACTGGGGTGTAGCTCTGAGGTAGAATGCCACTAGATTCAATCCCCAGTCTCTCACACACACACACACACACACACACACACACACACACACAAAGAAAAAGAAAATGGACACGAGCTTTCAAAATGTATAGACTCCTGACAATGTGATAGAAAAGAAATGAGTGGGAAAAGGCCAGGAAGGTGTTGGTGATAAGAATATACATTTTTTTAAAATCTTATATTTCAACTTAGAGTGAACTTGGGAAAGATTAATTCTAAAACAAAATAAAACAAAGAAAAAAAATAAACCAGCAAAATTCCCTTGACTGGAACCTGGCAATTTGCTTTAGTGAGTAAAAATAATGTACATGCCTGATGTGATCAGAGCTGACTTAAAGGGATAATTTTAAATAAAGATAGAATTTTGGAGTATGATGGTAAAAAAAAATTAAAATGCCAATAATGTTATATGATCTACAAAGTCCTCTTTTCAGATATTCTTAGCTTTAGATCCATGGGCAAATGAACTTCAATCTGTCCATAAATCTGAAATTTTGTGAAAAATTATGCCATTATTTTGGGAAGAGAAGGTTTCTATATCTTTATCATAGTCTCACTAGTATGAGCTGGAAATGGAGGCTGTCCACATTTGTTTTTTTCAAAGTAATTCAAAGGCAGTAAGCATAAACATGGACAGCTTAGAAGAAGCTTTATAAAATACTGTATACCATTGTACCTCCATTTCCTAATACTAACGATGAAAATATGCAACTCTATCATGAAGTTACTTTAAGACAATTTTTATAAAAACACATTTTTTTACTAAGTAGATAAAATAGGAGCCTTCATTTAACCCTAAGTGAATGGCACCTTTGCCTCCTCCAGGAGAGTCAGGAATTTTGATGCAAGGTCATAGGCATTGCCATACCAGTTCAAAAAGCAAAGGAGAGAAGTCCCATTTTGGTCTTAATGGTCATCATCAAACCAAAAATGTGGATTTATTATAGAGAAACATAATTTTATAAAGTATGTATCTCCATGTGCATGAGGTAGAGATATGGCTTTGAGTTGTATTGACAAAATCTGCTGTCAGCTTTTGTTAGCAAATTTACAGTGGTGCAAACCTATAATCCTAGTACTTGGGAGGCTGAAACAGGAGGATTACAGGTTCAAAGCCAGCCTCAGCAACTTAGTGATATACTGTTTCTAAATTTAAAGCAAAAAAAGGGATGAGTGTGTAACTCAGATGTAGAATGCCCCTCAGTTCAATCCTCAGTAACACACACACACACACACACACACACACACACACACACACACACACACCTGCTTTCTGATCATTTATTGTAAACAAATGAAAAGTGATGCTAGAAAATTGTGAAAGAAGATAAATCTAAAAAATTTATTTGCCATAAAAATGAATATTAATTTCAATGATTGGATGGATAGGTTTAATGTTAGGATTATTTTAGAGAGGCAAAACTTTTCCAGTATGAATTAGTGAGTTTTGTATAGCAAATGCTGAATAAATTTCAATTTGAGGTACTAGTCTATTCCCCCAAAATAGGAAATTATTTTGTAATGTATACCCACAAACATGTTGTTTGCAAGGTATATGGGGGATAACTATATTAGTTGCTTAGATTAAATAGTTAATACATTTTAATAAAGACACTGATTCCAGTAACAGCCAGGTAAACCAGCATTTAGTATAGAGGAATACTTGCATATCCTAATAAGGCCTTGTTGTTAAATTTAATAGTTCTCATTCAGAGTAAACAGTATAAATGCCACCTGGGAACAGAGAATTTTAGACTTTTATTACTTGATTAGAAAAAATTGATAATTTACCTCATCTAAGGTGTGTGTGTGTGTGTGTGTGTGTGTGTGTGTGTGTGTGCTTGTGGGAACATTACATTTACCTCATTTTCTTTCATAAGTTTAAAATGAAACCAAAGTTGTTTAGCATGTAATGTTTTCTTGTAAAGTAATATTATTACTCCATCAGCACTCAGTGGGCAAACATATTTTTCAACATTCCTCTTTTAATTAACTTGTCTTACAAACAAAGGCTACCAGATGAACACAATTTATCCACAGCATGTATTTTCAGCTAGAAGGCAGATAATTATTGCTCACTGCAGAAATAATGTTCTCCTTCTTGCTCTTGTATAACAAACTTCAAATGTCATTTTACAGCGATAAAGATTACATAGCGCAGGCTGTCTTAAGAGAAGACAATTACCCAGAGGAACTTCTCATTAACCCGGAGGTCAGGGGTGAGACATGATCACCAACTCTGGCTAACACAAACCTAAATTGCCCCACTCTAAATGTAATGTCCTCATAATCACAAAAGTGGGCACAATAAAGACTAAACAATTATTGTGATACATTTCTAAGTGGAATTATACATGATGGAAACTGACTTGGTACCTACAACCTTGCCACGTATGTCTGGGGACCAGAGCATGTTGCATGAAATAAAGAGGCTCTGGGAGGGAATTGCTTTCTTTAATAAACTAGTGGCAGCTTGGTGGCATTTAAATGTATTGTTTCAATTAATCACAGCAATTGCAAAGTGATCCTTAAGCATTAGAAGAAAATTGTGCTTTCAAACAGAGTGCCAACCACGCTCAGCTGCACTGTGGCATTTCTGTGATGTATATGATAGCAGGAAGCGCTAGAGAAAATCATGCTTACTCATTTTTAAGCTGAAAATTAATTTCCTAAGCGGTAAAGTTTTTAACCCTCTTCTACAAAGCTAGGCTACTGTTTTATTAAACTAATAATCCAACTTTCCCCTAAAGTATAGAAGTTTTCTCTTATTTGTACTAACTCCAAGCTGGATAAGCAATGCAAAAAAAAAATCCACTTTTTAAATTCTAATACTGACGCCGGGCGTGGTGGTGCACGCTTGTAATCCCAGCATTTGGGAGGCTGAGACCGGAGGATCCGGGTTCGTGGACAGCCTCAGCTACCTAGTGAGGCACTCTGCAACTTAGTGAGACTCGGTTTCAAAATAAAGAATAAAAAATAGGGCTGGGGGTGTAGCTCGGAGGTAGAATGCCCCTGAGTTCAATCCCCAGTACCACAAAAAAAAAAAAAAAAAAAAAAAAAAATTCTAATACTGTATAAATTGTAAGGTAAACAATGATTTTAGTAATATGTTTCAAAGAGGAACATGAAAGGAGAAAGAAATGCCATCATATGATGCTTACTGGTTATTGTTCTTCTGAAAGTTTGTCAAACAATCCATGCTTTGTAGAAGTTGTCTAGAAGCAACAACTAGCTGTTGTCAAGAAACAGCCGGATCAGAGAGAAAGTTCTAGAAAATTCTAGTGCAAGTGTAGCAATATTATCTGTGAGAGAGACACACACTAATGTAAAAAGGAGTCTGTGCAGGTCCTGGGGGGTAAATCATACAAGGGGCTCTCAGAATGAAGTTCACACAGGAAGGTGTGGGATAGTTTATTTAATTTACAGTAGAAATAAAATACCTTCTGGCAAAATAAGAAGAAATGGTAAAAGAAAATCACAAAGTTGTCTAGTACATCTAGCACATTGTGGAGCAGGTTAATCATCTTGACTGAAGAAAGGCAGAGAGAAGAATAGACTTTCTGGTTAATGTGAAATTGGCAGCCATCTGGGAAAGAAAATTAGAAGAAGCCAGAAATTGGCTTTAGGCCTAAGGATTTTCTCAATGGAGTTCACTTCTCAGGGTTGGAGTTTTTTCATTCCATTGTTGGAAGTAACAACTATTAGTAAAAACACTTAAAAATGAGATTCTAGAGAATATTCATTTGGTTGAATTCATATGGAAAGAGGGTTCAGTTGAATAAGGAACACATTGGTTATAAACACTCTGTGAAACCACAAAGGCATTGATAAACAATAGGAATGTGCGAGTGGGGAGGTTTTATACTGGGGACTCCTAAGAGTGAGAAGAATAAGGGCAGAGGGCCATGCTAAGCTTAAAGGGCAGCTATAGCACTTTGTAACTGAATCATTTGGCCCTGGTTTGAGAATATATTCAAGAATCAAAGACATCAAAGATACCAATCCTTTTATTTTCTTTTTTCTAAAGAAAAACATACCCACAATTTTTATAATGTAGCAATCATGTCTGCTATTTTTAGGCTATATGAAAGATTTTTTTTAAGCTTGGTAAACTGACTTTTGGAGAATGAAGTGAGAAAGAACTCTAATCTTGAGATGAGAGAAGAAGAACAGACTCTACAAAATATGATAGAAAATTTATCTAAAATGACATACAAGCATAAAGGTCAATTTGAAGTCAAAACCAGTTTGACCAGACTCTTCCCTTGAAACAAACTTTGATGTTCCAGGCCTTATAGCTCAATGATTAGTTGATTTTTAAAGCAATTTTGTACTTATAAACTGCAAGGAAATGCTAGCAGCAGAATCCATCTGGCTATAGTATGTATGTGTGTGTGTGTGTGTGTGTGTGTGTGTGTAGGCACAAGCTGATAAAGGCATACACGCACACATTTCTCATTTAACCCTTCCCCAATTCCCGCCCCACTCCCTCACTCTCCCTCCTTCTCAAGTTCAGTTTAGTGATTGACTTTGATATGTTTGTGAAAGTACATCATGTGCATTAGAGTGTTTCCCTCCCCCCTTCATCTTCAGTTAAGTCACCTTTTCTGTTCATCTAAGGTTTCTCCTTCTTTGTCTAGAGTCCTTCTTATGACTCACTTTCTCCCTAGCTTCCACATATTAGGGAGAGCATACAACTTTTTACTTTTCGTGACTGACTAATCTTACTTAGCATTATGTTTTCCAGTTCCAACTATTTCACTGCAAATGACATGATTTTGTTCTTCTTTATGGCTGAGTAAAATTCTATTGTGTACATATCCCATAGTTTTGTAATCCATTCATCTGTTGATGGACATCTTGTCTGGTTCCATAGTTTGCCAATTGTAAATTGTACAGCTATAAACATAGATACACATGCATTGGTCTGATAGTTTGGTTTCCATTCTTTTGGGTAGATACCCAGAAGTGGTATTGCTGGATCATATGGTGGGTTCATTCCCATTCTTCTGAAGATCTTCCATACTGTTTTCCAAAGTGGTTGCACTAAGCTGCAATCCCACCAAAAACGTATTAGGGTTCCCACTTCTCCATACCCTTGCCAGCATTTGTTGGTGTTTGTGGTTTTAATGGTTGCCATTCTTATTGGTGTTAGGTGAAATCTCAGGGTAGTTTTGATTTGCATCTCTCTGATTGTTAATGATGTAGAACATTTCCTCATATATTTATTGGCCATTTGTACTTCTTCTTTTGTGAAGAGTCTATTTAGGTCTTTTGCCCATTTTTTGATTGGGTTATTTGTTTTCTTAGCTGTGAGTTTCTTGAGTTCTCTGTATATTCTAGATATAAGACCTCCACTGGAAGAGTAGCTGGTATCTCCTATTCTGTGGGCTCTCTGTTGAGGTTCTTGATAATATCCTCTGCTGCACAGAAGCTCTTCAGTTTAATGCAATCCCATGTATTGATCTTCCTTTGAGTTACTTGTGTCTTTGGGGTCTTTTTGAGAAAGTTTTTTTTTTTTTTAACCTGTGCCTAAGTGTTGAAGTGTTGGACTTATTCTCTCTTCAAGTAGCTGCAACATCTCTGGCCTAATCAAGGAGGTAAAAGAACTCTTTAAGGAAAACTATAAAAAGTTGAAAAAAGAAATTAATGAAGACCTTAGAAGATGGAAAGATCTTCCATGCTCTTGGATAGGCAGAATAAATATCATCAAAATGGCCATTCTCCCAAAAGTGATTTACAGATTCAATGGGATACCTATTAAATTACCAATGTCACTCTTCACAAACATAGAAAAATCAGTCCTTAAATTTATTTGGAACAAATAAATGGAATAGAATAGCCACAGTAGTTCTTAGCAATAAGAACCATGCGAGAAGCATCACAATACTTGACTTCAAACTATACTAAAAAGCCACAGTAATAAAAACAGCATGGTATTGGCACAAATCAGACACACAGACCAATGGAGCAGAACAGAACTCAGAAAGAAGCCACACACTTAGAGTCAATTGATTTTTGACAAAGGAGCCAAAAACATACAGTGAGAAAAAAAGCCTCTTCATCAAATGGTGTTGGCAAAACTGGTTAACCATATTCAAAAAAATGGAAATGAACCCCACTTTCTCAGCCTGCACTAGAGTCAATTCAAGATGGATCAACGACCTGGAATTCAGGCCAGAGACCTTTATCTGGCTCTAGTTGGATGAATGGAAGTTAGCTATGACAACCTAGCAGTACTACTCCATTCCAGTTCGTCTAATGGATGTTCCTAAATAAATTGAGAAACATCCAATAATGGGTGGGACAGGTGCTGACAGAACAGATGAATTCATGCTTTGGAGGTCTTGGTGCTGCAGCCTCCTCATGCAGCTTCAGACACCTTTCCTCAGCCTTACTCTGAAGAGGCCAGGAACAATCAAAGCTCCATGGGCGCTTGACCCTTCCCAAGAAATAGAAGAAGCAGCTTATAAAGGTCTCTTTTGAGCATTTTAATGTTTCCCAAACTCTACCTCAGTTTAACAGTTACGAATGAAAAAAAAAAACACTTGAATTTTTAATATTTTTATTGGTGCAATGTACTGATACATCATAATGAGGTTCTTAGTGATACAAGCATACATGCACAAAGCATTTGGTGTGCTTCCCTCGGGATCCCACTGCAATCCCTTCCCCCACTCCCTGTACATGGTAGTAAGATTGGTAGTGATACTTTCATATATGGACATAGCATGATTTGAATTGTCTAAAGTTTCACTTTGTCTTGCTTCATACAGGAAACATGAAATCCTCTGAATATTTACAGAACTTTAAATAAAATGTATAGTAAATTAAATATTTGGTGAAAAGTTCAAATATATTTTTTAGAAAGATCTTATTGACATATTTAAGCAGTCTTTGGAAATAATTTCAGTGTATGTAACTTAATATGAGTTTAAATCTTGTGAAAATATCTAATTTTGAAATACATAACAAAGAACTTGATGGAGAAATAATAATAAAAATATCTTTACTTCTGTCTTCTTGTCTTTGCACATTACATGTAAAATACCATTATTGATTTAAAAAATAAAGGATATAGTTTGATGTGAAACTAAAATATGCTCTCGGATGAAGAAAATTAAATGTAATCTAAACATATATTTCAACCAGTTTTGCTTAAGCACATTTGTACAAATTTACTTATAGATTTTCTCACTTCCTTTATTTAAACTTTCCAAGATATGTTAGTATGCTATAGGATATACTGAAGCTTTTTAAATATTAGAATAAAATACATTGAAAAAATGTCTCTTTGAAAAAAATTTTTTTTCCTCATACAGAGTGGACAGAAAGGAAATTAACTAAACATTGAACAGATATAAAACATGAAATGTGACTGGATAACACCATCCTGTGGTCAGACCCTGAAGCTCACACTCAGAATTATTTGGGAAATTGTGTGCAACAGTTGTCTGATGATAAAATGTGCTGTTTTGTCATTTACTTGGAAAAAATAAATGAAAGCAACAAGAAAGAGCAGCTTCTTTGCTTAGCTTTATTTTTATTCCTATTTTCACTAGTATCCTTTATTTTCAAACAAACAAACAAACAAACAAATAAAAAACCTTAAGAGACAACTTAAAAAAAATAGGATGCCAAAACGAGTTTGATTAACAATCTGCTTATCTCCACTGTAAATAAATACTGCTTTAGCTGATTAAGATTGAAATATGTCCTCTCTTCATTTTTTCTCTGTTCTTTCCTTTTTCCCTGCATTTCTTATTTTTTTTCTCTTGATCCTTTCTTTCCTCCAATCCTTTCCAACTTCTTTATTTCCTTTATTCTGAATTATTTCCAACAGTTTTATGAACAATTCACTTTTTAGAGTAAATTGGAATTGGCATTCCTTGAAAGGATAGCTACACAACAGAAATTTAGGTCTTAATTAAACAGGAAAATAGATTAATTTGCCCATAAGGTAAGAGTGGGAGGCAAGGAAAATTTTCTTTCTTGATAATTTAAAAAGATAATTTTCAAACTTCATGAGTACTTGAGATAGCTAAATTAGAGGGTCTTCTCATTCTATTACTGTGTTATCATATGTCCTTCAGGAATCAATATTTTAGATATGTATATTGTGTTTTTACTTAGTGTTTTGCTATTTTTGACACTAAAAAATATAATAACAATAGAACATGAATAAGGACTTAGCAAGAATAGTGTATGGTGAAATTCTACTTATTAAATGTATATATTATAGCATTGGAGAAGTGAAAATTTCTACAAAGTTGATAAAATTTGTATGAATGTATGAATATATGCAATTTGAATATATGTGTATATATTTGTATATTTGTATTTACATACATTGACATATTTGTATATTTATATTTACACATATTATTTGTTTATTTATATATTCTTATATCTGTTTTGATTTCCTCTCCATCCTTGTCTTCTGATTAATTTTTATTTTTGTGTATGTTTATTCACTTATTCCCCTAACTGGGATCACATATTCCAGGTGCAGCTTTGCTGCAAGCATAGGATGTACATATAATGCAGACTCCTGTATTCTTGACCACAGTGACAGAGTCTGTGATGGACATATCCCAGATAGGGGATGTGCAGTTATACTTTCCTAATGGACTTAGATTTGACAAAAGGTAGGAACAGGAACTGTATTTTATCATTATATGATACTTAACTGTAGAGCTGGTTCAGAGAAAATGGAAAAGAGACAGGGAGTTAGAGAAATGGGGACACCTGATCTCACTGAGATCCTATTTTTTTTTTGCCTAAATCCAGCTAATTTATTATGCAAATTATATCTTATATAATATATGATGATTCACTATTATATATGACAATTAATCACAAAGATTTATCATCTAATATGACCTAACAAATTCTCTCTTTGCTAAAGAAATTTTGAATTTTATTTTTAGTCATTTGCAACTAACAGAATTCTACTGATTAATTTGTTTATTTATCAAATACAGATCATTATTTTGGATAAACTTATATGTCACACCAAGAAAGAATTGAGATATTAAAAATAGCATTTTCCAGACATTTATAATGCTGTTTTCTTTGAAACATTTAAAAATATCCTTTTGAAAATAGTTCATTGACAATATTTCAATACTGTGCTTGGTATTTTGATCTTTAAACTTGTAAGAGTTCAGGGGGAAATTGTTTTCTAAAGCTTTAAAGAGAAAAGGTTTTGAGTGTTTGATATGTGTCTAAATGCCTCATGAAATGTGGTGACTAGCAACTGCCACTGGGCTTTTCTTCTGTGGCCCCTGTAAATGAACAGGTTTTCAATGTATATGATGAACAGGATAAGCTTTCCACAGGCAAGAATGAATCATGCATTGTTCAATATTCTTTATACAAACCAACAACTAGACCTTTCAATGAATATCAAAATATTCTTGTTATCATTCTTTTTTATCAAAGTCAATATAGAACTAAAATTAATATTAATAATATATTTCTGCATCCAAATACAGTGTCTAATTACTAAATTTACATTGTTAATTGTACTAGCAACTTTTAAACTTGAATTTAACTCCATGACTCCATACATTTTTTTTTTTTTTTTGCGGTACTGGGGATTGAACTCAGGGGCATTCTACCTCCGAGCTATACCCCCAGCCCTATTTTTTATTCTTTATTTTGAAACCGAGTCTCACTAAGTTGCGGAGTGCCTCACTAGGTAGCTGAGGCTGGCCGTGAACCCGGATCCTCCGGTCTCAGCCTCCTGAATGCTGGGATTACAAGCGTGCGCCACCACGCCTGGCTCCATACATTTTTTTATCCTCCAGACATAACTATAATTTTTCTATTAGATTTTTTCTCTGATTTTTAGAAATGTCAGAATCAAGAAAAAGTGAGAATGAATTGTATTCTTTCTCCTTATAAAGATTGAGCTTAAACCTGTAATGAAGGTTTGAATTAAAATGAAGAAAACTGAACAATTAAAACAAGGTAAATATTTATAATAATATTATAGTTGAATAACATTTATTTTCCTTTGTTATTTAGTTGATAATCATGTAACTGATGGCCTGTGAATGTATAGAAATGTGTTGCTTTATGCTAGGCATACTTAGCAGGCGAAGAAATTCATGAAGAATTTCTTATTTACAGGTTTATCACTGCCTCTTTTAAACTGATTATTTAATATGAGCTTTACAAGTAATTACTAGTCTTCAAAATCACCTCCTATTTACACATTTCTCATCAAAGGATATATTTTCAATAAATTTTTTTCTTGTTCTTCTGATACTTTTTGCTATTTTTTTCTGGAAAAATCTGAAAGAACTATTTTCTTTCCCTAGAATTATTCTGCCTATCTAAAGTCATATTTTTAAGTGTGCTTTTCATGTGAAGACTTCTAAAATTGAAAAGTATCTACTTTTAAATGTAAAATTGAAAAATCAATTAATATAAGGTAAATATTTAAAAATAAATTCAGACAAATGAATACATGGTTTTCTATATTTCAAAAACCCACTATTAGAGGAAGAGAAACACATATTTATTTTCTCAGGAAGTGAGGATAGTGGGTGAAACCAAGCTTTCTTAACCCTGGTATCTCAATCAGAATTGGTTCTTGGACTTCCTCTATTTTACATCTTGGGTTTCTGATCAAGATTTTCATTTGACTATAGGGCTCTATGGAAAAGTAAGTAAGTAAATAAATAGAAATAAATAAACTAATAACAGCACAAGTTTTATGCTGTTAGACAATTTCTAAGACTAACATATTTACTACCAAAGTTACTATTTCTGTGGCTTCTTCTTTCTTTTTACCTGGTAATACAAAGTTAGGCATTTAATAGATGTTTAATAAAGAATGATGACTGTGACAAAAGATAACAAGACAGAAACAGACTCTTCACACATTTAAAGATTCATAGCAACTGATCTTAGTGGTACATGCCTGTAATGCCAGTACTTTTAAGGCTGAGAAAAGAGGACCTCAGATTTGAGGCCAGGCTCAGCATATTAGCAAGAACCTCAGCAATTTAGCAATACCCTATTTCAAAATAAAAAAAAAATAAAAATAAATGGGGCTTCGGCTCAGAGGTAGAATGCCACTGGTTTTGATCTTCAATACCAAAGAAAGAAAGATTCATAACCCCAGAGTTCAGGCATCAGCTCCTCTTCAATATTCTTCCATCCACCCTCTAGATATGAAATAAGTCCTTATTTCTGCCTATTATATGTAACTAGAAGTAGTATTATATTTATTAAGTATAACATTTATTATAGTATAATAAGTATATTTATTAAGTAGAACTATTCTAGTACTTCTGAATGCTGTTATATTTCACTCACATATGTACGGGTTCATTTTTCTCCTTCCACTGTGAACAGTTAGTGACCATCCAAGACAAGAATCTTACTATGTTATGTGCTAGAGCAGGTTTTAATAAATGCCAGTGGAATGAATGGGCATGATACCATTGCATACCTCCATTTGTATACACATCTTACTTGAAACACAACACTTTTGTTCTTCTCCTAGGTAATGCATCATGTCCATTCTTCAGAACACAGCTCAAATGTTATTTCTTCAATGAGAAACAACCCCTGCAAGTCCTGTGCATCCCACATACTGTTGTTTCCTTTTATAAAACTCTTGTTGTATAGAACAATCATAACTCATAAAAATGAATAGTAGATTCCCTTAGTTATGCATCTTCTCTTTCATCATAATGCAAGTTCTAGAGGGAGCTGGGACATGGTGTGTGTATGTGTGTGTGTGTGTGTGTGTATACTTCCAAGGACTTAGCCCGGTATAGAAGTTAGAGCTGCTCTTAATATATATTTTATGTACGAATGAAATTAATAAAACAAATGTTTTAGAAGGGTAGATAATTTAAGACATACTATGCTTTTAGAGCCACCCTGCCAGTACTTCATGAAGAAAACCATTAAACATACAAGCAGGAGAGGAAAAAAATAAAAACTTTGTGTGTATAATTAATGCATCCTCAGAAATAAAATAATAATAATAAAAAAAACAAAGACAAGACAGAAGAGAAGATGTATTATTGAAGAAGTTTTTTGTTTTGTTTTGTTTTGTTTTTGCAGTACTGGGGATTGAATCCAGGGGAATTCTACCTCCGAGCTATACCCCTAGCCCTATTTTTTATTCTTTATTTTGAAACAGGGTCTCACTAAGTTGCGGAGTGCCTCACTAGGTAGCTGAGGCTGGCCGCGAACCCGAATCCTCTGGTCTCAGCCTCCCAAACGCTGGGATTACAAGCATCAGGCTGTAATTATAGGCTGGCTTAAAGAAGGTTTTGAAGACCCTTAATAACCTTTATTTTCATGAACCAGCTGCATAAATGGAAATGCACAGGCGAAAGAACTCTGGAACCATCAAAGTAAGGTCCTATGTACACTAGGCACTTAGAGATGGTAACTGTACAGGACTACTTTCTTCCCTCAAGATTTTGTTTTCCTCATTGGTAATAGAAACTACATTTTTTTTCTTGCTGTACAACCTGGAACAAAAGATTACATTTCCTAGTCTCCTTTGCAACTAAATACATGCTCCTTTTTCTAAGTTCTGGCCATTGATATCTCAGCAGAAATATCTGGAGCTTCCTCTGGGAAGAAAAGGTTTCAGATGGGAAGAAACTCTTTTTTCAGCCCAGGACTTGGATTGCTTTCTTCTAGGTCACTTGAAATCTTTTATACAAGAGATAAATAATATATTTTCTTATTTAAGTGGTTAAATTCAGGCTTACCAATATAATCAAACACAGAAATCACACACAATGAAGTAGTTATAATGACCAGTAGCCTCTCCAAACTTCTAGCTAACATATCTAGGGAAAAGAGACTTTTTTTACAGTTATTTAAAAAATAAATAACATTTCTCTGATTAGGGTGACTTAGCTCTCATTAGGGTGACATCCATTCCAGATCCCACCCTTCTATTTATGGGAGGAATTATTGTGATCAATATGCCAGTTATAGAAATAGAAATACAATTGGCATTAATTCAATCAAACAATGGAAACTGTTATTTGGGAAATCTCAATTTTCCCACAAAAATCACATTCTGCTTATAACACAAAGCAGAAATCTGAAGGATAGGAAGTCCACTACAGTACTTTACTACAGTAGTCCAAGCAATTTATCACTTATTTTCAAATTTAAAGTTGTTAAACTGAGCTTATGTCCTTTACTACCTTGCTTTAGCCTTTCACTTCTTTGAAATTTCTTTTCTGACAGATGTCAAGGAACTTTCCTCTTGATTGATTTTCTACATGCTTTATCTCTCATCCATCTAGTCCCTATTTTCGCCTTTCACTCTAACTCCAAAATGTCAAGTTTATTTCCTGAAAGCAAACACATATACTTTTTATGTGCTTAATAATATGACCCAGATTCTGATTGTTCTATACCATAAATTTCAATCTAATACTAAAGTTAGGTGATCACCGTGTACAATATTTAAATGATTAACTGCATTTACACATTTGGCTTTACTAAGATCATGACTGTCATTTTAATTTTTCTAATATGAACATATTGTGTGAATGGTGAAACACTAGATAATGTTTTTAAATTCTTTCCTATTTTATTTTGTTTTTCCTTGATCTATAAATCATATCTCTTTCTTTTTTTAGTACTAAAATTATTATAGGAATAACAAAATTTGTTAATATTAAGGTGATTCTCTAGCTATGGAAAAACAGTATATTTTTCAAAACAATTTAGTCTTCTGTCTCTGAATTGGTTATTCACATATTACCCCACTCTGTAATTTAACAATGGGCTCCTTTCTTTGCATTTCCAATTCCTAATTTCCTGGTGAAACACAAGATTTATGGGTCTCTGCTTTGATTTTATGAAGCATTATACTATGCTGATCATTATTTTTCTCATGAAATTACCTCTTCCAATGATCACTCTAACATCAATTCCCTGATGCTTTTTAAACTTTATTTTTTATGCAAAGCTCGTTCCTTCTATGAAGCAGGATGGAAACAAATATCTTAATTGATGTATTATTTTATTAATATACCAGAGGTCAGTATCTCTTTTCTTAACCCCAAGATTACCTATTACCACATTCAGTAAACATTTGAAAAGAGAAGGGTACTGATAAGGATTTCCATTTCCATCATTCACATCATGGGAGAGATGGATACAAAATGAAAACTCATTGCCCAGTTTAACAAATGATCTATTTGTTCATATTCTATCCCGAACAGAAAAGGACTTTGGGGAGTCTAGTTACACTGCCAACAGTGGTATTGCAGCAATAAAACAGAAAACATCTCTCCTATATAATGAAGAAAAGCACATCAAGGCTCCAGTCATGTCAAGTCCATTGTCATATGTCTGTCTTGGGAGACATTTGTGGAGCTGCAAAAGTAAGTGTGAAAAAATCAATACTCATTAGTTCAAAGAACAGGTGTGTCAAATGTAAGTTGGCCATATCGAATAAACCCTCAAGAAAGCATGTAATTGTGATTAAAAACCTGAGAAATGGCAGATCTTTGAAAAATAGAACTGAGAAAGGAGCATAAAGACTCATATCCAGGGCTGGGATGTAGCTCAGTGGTTAAGCACTTGCCTTGCAAGCACAATGCCCTAAGTTCAATGCCCAGTACTAAAAAACAAATGCATATATATATATTCATATCCAGAAAGGTATATTGTTTTATAAAACAATAAGAAAATTGATGAGAATGCAAGAAAAAAAATGTAAAACCTGTCTTTAAACCGTTCTCATCTCCATTATAATGGCCAGTACTACAGGTTGCATTATGGCTTAACATATTTTCTATTTCTCTCTGGATGTCGATCATACTTCCCACTTCTGATGACATCATTCTTGGGCATGTGCCCTCTAATACACATGCTTCCCGCTGTTTCAGAGTGAGATATGTGAATTGTTTGGGTCAATGGCTTCTGAAATGATGTTCATACCTAACTTCCTAGTTAAAGCTTCAAGCCCAACTTGGTTTTGCCATGTTTTTATTTTTTTTTTCTTCTAGTTTTTCTAAAATATTAGCACCATCCCAGACATAGACCGATCTGTCATCCAGATGATATGGAGCAGTCATAGTAGATCCACTGTAGACATAAAATATACAAAACAAACCTTGTAGTCGGAAACCACTGAATTTTAAGGTTGTGTATTAGTCTAAACTGACTGATAGAAATTTGCCAAGAAACTTTTTAAGAAAGAAGTGGATCTGGGCTCAGCAGTGCATGCCTATAATACTAGTACTTGGCAGGCTGAAACATGAGGTTTGCAGATTTGAGGTAAGCATGTGGTAACTTAGAGAGACCCTGTTTCAAAATATAAAATTTTAAAAAGGCTGGATGTGTAGCTCAGTGGTAGTGTCCTGGGTTGAAACTCTAGTACCACGAGGAAAAAAATAACAAGAAAAATAAATAAATACTATGATAAGATACTACATGTATACTAATATAATAGCCAAGCCTGGTGACAGTAGCAAAATAAAGGAATGACTTGATACAGAAATTGCATGAAAAGGCACAACAAGACAATGGAGCCTAGATATCTGGAAGATTATTTCATTCATACCAAGATACAGGAAAAAATAAAAATAAATTTAAAAAGATATTGGCACAGTGTTGAGGATATTATAGTTTATGAAAAGTATTTGTTAATGTAATGGTAATGTAGTGTTTTCTGATAGAAAAAGTAGACATGAAAAAAAGGAAAGAGATGATTCCATGTTACTTGGGGAAATCCTGTTTGGTTATTTAGAAAATATCTCTCTATTAAACAAAAACTTAGAAATTAAAAAAAAGCCTCAATATATTGGTATAAGAACTGAAAAATTACCTGTGAGGTACCCTTGAAATGATTCATTGGCAACAATTAGCAGGCAGATGAAAGGTGGGACAAGAGTTAAGGATAAAGGTTGGAGATCTTATTCTCAGAATCAGTATTTACCAACTATTCCTGTGATGGGGAGAGTCATTTGTCTTTTCTTACCTTATTTTCTTTTCCTCCTCCCTCCAAGAAGGGGCTGTGTTCAAAAGAATTAAACATGTTTAATCTTTAAAGGTACTAAAAAGAATTGAGTCTTGGTAACTTGTATGGGTTAGTAGATGGTCATAAACATTACATTCGAACTGTAAGTATTAAAATTTTATCATAGGTGGGAATGGTGGAGATATAATGCCCTTGGGTTTAATCCCTAATCTTACACACACACACACACACACACACAAATACGTTATCAACTATTGTATTTGAAATTTGAAATATTGTGTGCCTAATCCACATTTACGGTTTTTTAATAGGTTAAATATGTAGACCATTAGAAAATTTAACAGAATGAGAGTAACTAGAACCATATAGCAAGAAAAAGTTCTAGTTTTAGATATTTGGGTAGAAATTCTAGTGGTAAGTTTCATGAATTTCTAGACTTCCTTAAATACCACATTAGAATTAGTCATTATAGCTTGAAAGTTCTATCTGAGCATGTGTAATATCCAACACCTTAAATAGGACCTAAGTTTAAAAAAAATAAAGATTTCAATTAGCATAATGCTCTCTAGTTCCATCCATAATAAAAAGGAAAAAGACCAGTGCAATAGTGAAAGGGGAGTGTGAGAGGGAAGAAAAGAAGGAGGAAAGGAGGCTTAAAGAAGAAAGAACACCATATAATATTAAAATAATATTATGTTCATACATAATGGTAGCAAGACCAACCTTACTATATGTTGTACAGGTGGATGCGATAAGGAAGGAAACACATCAAGAGATGTTGTGTGAATGTATGAATGTACCACTTTGAAATTCACTACAATATATAAATAAATTGCACTAATAAAATAATAAAAAAGAAAATATAAAGAATCCAGAATCTGTAATAATTCCTGAATCATTGAATTGGATGTTTTCTTAGATGAAATAATAAAAATAAAGTAATTGTCAAATGACTCTTATGTTTGTTGTATAGGTAAACATTATCTCTGCAGTAAAGTATGGCATTCTTTCTTTTAATTAGGCCTTGAAGATATAGGCACAGTTTGAAACTACGTTAAGAGCAGATTTCTTAAATTTTACTTTTCAGTTCCTTCTTTTCCCTCTTTTCGTTGTATTTTGGATAATTCATAAGTCATCAGTGACAAAAATTTTAGTGTTTCAGCTTATAATCTTGATTTACATGATTCAGTTACCAAACAGATCAAAACCTTTTGCTGGGACACAGCAATTTCCTAAAAAGAAAAAAAATTAACTCAGTTTCTCTGTATTTGCCTATGGCATTTGAAAGATTAGAGAATGACTTTTAAATAGTCTCCCATGTACTAATTAAACATTACAATGTAGTAAACAACATAGAATACTTCAGACCGAAGTCCTCAAGACAAAATGCTTAAATACCCCATGTACTTCTAAGGATCTTTTGCCAGTTATTCTGACTGGTCATTATCTGTTTGGTAAAACTTCCCAAACAACTTATTAATATTTAAATAGCTATCCGAATAATAAACTTCAAACAGCAGAATCCAAATGTCATTTATGCATAATTCAAAAGAACTTTGCAGAAAACAATCTTTGGATTGCAATTGCTTTCTAATCCACCTCTTGAATTTCTACATGAGAATTCAGTGCCAGTGCAGTTCAAATCAATTCTTTCATGGTTCATGTTAAAACTTCCTTTATAAGGATGGTATTGTAGGAACCACAACTCTGAATTCAAAGAAAGAAGCCATTCCTAAAAATGGGAATTGTTTTCTGTGGTAAAGTTGCACAATTTTATAGCATTTGGTGGTTCCTGACATTATAGGTATAATCAAATTCTTACTAAAGTTATATCTGTGAACCTCCTTAAATAGTTTAAAATAAATTCTTGAGCATGATGCTAAAGTGGTTCACTATCAAACTTTAATAGAAGCTGGATGTGGTAGCTCATACCTGTAATCCTGGTACTTGGGAGACTGAGATAGGAGGATTACAAATTCACAGCCAGTCTAAGCAATGTAGGGAGACTCTTAGCAAGCAAGCAAGACCATTTTTCAAAACAAAAAATAGAAAATGAACTGGGGGTGTAGCTCAGAGGTAGAATTCTCCTGAGTTTGATCCTCAGTACCATAACAATAACAAAAAATAAAAGAAAGAAAAGAAAAAAGAAAATTAATATAATTAGTTTTTAGAAAAGAAAATATTTAATTAGTAAATTTCTTTGATCTATTATTGATTCTAAAATAATTAATTATGATAGATCAGTATTGATTGCTCTGTTCTTCTCTCATTCCTATACTGAGAATTGCTTTCTGTTTAAGCCTAAAGAAGGGTGGTCACAGGATTGAGATGTATGGTTTATTCATTTGCAGGCAAAACATTAACATATCAAGCCCAATGTAAAAGAAAAGCATATCCTTGTGATGTTATCAAAATGTTTTTTGGTCTGAGGAAGAAAGAATACTTTCTTTAAAGATGGATTATGAATACAGACAAGGTGTATAGTTGAACTCTTTGGAATTATGGATTGCGTTTCATCTGACTTCCAAATAGAATCACTATGATTAATGTTACCTCAATGAATACAAAATATATGAATAATTACTTTCCACTTATTTTAAAGTATTACCTTCAGTATATAAATCACATGAGTTACATTCAATTCACTGTAATATAAAGAACTTATTTCAAACTGACCAAGGACAGGAAATTCAAAGTTAAAGTTGAAAATAGATTGGAGTTTTGGTCTTTATCACACATATGGTAAAAACTATCTGTAGTATGATTTCACATATGGTAGACCTTTGAGTAGCTTTAATTTCCCTAAGGAAAGGGAGGTTTCCTGTGAGATAAAAGGAAGAAGCTCCTATATTATGCTTATTTGAAAAATGGCTATGTGTGAGATTTAAATGCATAATGTATACCATATACTTATAAAGAGTTCTGTTAGCCAATGACATGCAGGCATGAACAGAAGTTAACAATATTCTCTAACCTCAACTGTCACTTGAGAAAAAATGTGTTGTAAAAAGCAGAAAAGTATGGATGACTCAGCATAATCTGTCTCTAGGACTTGAAAAACAAATCTAACACTGGAAACAATAGAGAAAAGTGCAGATATATTATTTAGTTTCCAATATTTAAGTGGACAAGAGATGGTTCCTAGCCTCCAAATTTCTTGTGGAATATAAGCTTATGAAATTTTGAGGAAAGCTCAAAATATTGGTGCAACTTAGATTTTCCAAAAATATTTTAAACACACACACACACACACACATATATACATATCCAACACATTAAGACTCTATAATACCACTTTACATATTTTCAGTTATCTTAATACCTATTATTTAGATTTTGCATATGAAAGTTTTGGAGAATTGTGAAAATTTATAATAACAGGGTTGAGCATACTGTAGTACAGAAATATGAGCATATACATGAGTACATACAGTATTTAGAGGCTAGATAGCATGTTTGTGGATGATGAACATAGGTGGCAAAAAGACATTGTATTAACAGAAAAATAACCATATCAGTCATAAATATGAATCCATAGAGTGAGAGAAACACCTAGTTTTGATATCATTAAGCAAATGTAACATAGATCAAAATACCAAATGTATGGAAGCTAGTGTAATTTTTTTTTTTTAATAATACACGTTAGAGGTCCATTTGAGGCCAACTGTGGTTGCCAGAGATATTTCTGTGGTGAGATACCCAGAGAAAAGAAAGCACATGGAGTCACCATCATGATAACAACAGCAGCAGCTTTATTCTGCAGACCTGTTTCTTATATAGGGATCTAGGCAAAATGGCACATGCTTGCTATAGTGTGGATGTGTGCAGGTGTGTTACATTTCACCCAGTTATGCTTATATAACTAAGTGCACATTTGCAGTTGCACAGGAT
Organism: Graphiurus murinus; assembly: GCA_004027655.1. Classification (NCBI taxonomy): domain Eukaryota; kingdom Metazoa; phylum Chordata; class Mammalia; order Rodentia; family Gliridae; genus Graphiurus; species Graphiurus murinus. Next base: position 5,546 of record PVLC010020184.1, on the reverse strand, counting down.
GAGTGGGCTCATGTCCTAACTACTGGTCTGTACTTCCTCTGGGCCCCACACTCCACCCCATACAGGTTGGTGGTACACTAATTGATCCAGAGAGCATGGAGCCCAAAGACCACAACAGCAGTAAAGAGTGCAACAGGTGACTATTACTCCTCCAGCCACACAGCTGAAGATAGTCAATACCCATTTCCAGGAGGAGCCCAGTGAGTTACACCAGGTTGTAAAGTGGGTCCTCCTGTAAGGCTTGAATAACCTGTACCACAGTATAAGCAAAATCTAAGTCTGTAGCCATATCTACCAGCTGTCAAGATATATCAGAATCCTTGATTTGTTGGCAGTGGTCCAATATAGCCAACCTGCCATTTCTGTTAAGGTTGAGTGTCTCTGGGAATGTGTCCCAGGGTTGTAGGAACTCTACATCACTGTGGGTGGTGTTCTGCATAGGAACACTGCCATACAGCTTTTTGCACTTGAGCATGAGTGAGATAACTGCCACCACTGGGCTACAACCCCCATGGTGCTGGTGTCTACATGCCCTAGCTTTTTAGGTAACCATGATGCTACTGACAAGTTCATTGGGGGTAGTCAGAGAGCCCGAACTTGCACTAAAGTGTCAGCAGCATCATTACCTCACAGAGGAGGTACTTGCTCTAAGTATGCACCCCACTTTGTCAGAGTGGGTATTTGAACTATCCCTGTCTAGGAGACCTGAGTCTAGGACCTCAGCCAACTTTTAATAGTGTAGATGGTCTGCACCATTATTGACCCAGTACCTGTAATGGGTTTACAAGCTAAGAGGGCAGCATATATAGCCATCACCTCTTTTTTGTTTGTTTTTTGCGGTACTGGGGATTGAACTCAGAAACATTCTACCTCTGAGCTATACCCCCAAGCCCTATTTTTTATTCTTTATTTTGAAACCAAGTCTCACTAAGTTGCGGAGGGCCTTACTAGGTAGCTGAGGCTGACCACAAAACTGGATCCTCTGGTCTCAGCCTCCTGAATGCTGGGATTACAAGCATGCGCCACCACGCCCGGCTCCATCACCTGTTTTTTAATGAGAGAGTAGTGTGCCTCTGCCCCTTTCCATAACTATGACCAAAATATAATTGGGCTTTACCTAGTGCATTGTTTTTGCCTTAACTCTCACCCAAAGCCTGTATTATTCACTTAGACTGACTTGGACTGTTACAAGGAAAGGAAGGACAGGGTCTACTACCTGCAAAATTTATGTCTGTGCTGTCACCCTCTTGGTGGTAGTAAATGCAGTTTCCATTTCAGAGGTCCACTCCCAAGTTGCCCCCTATAGGCAAGTTGGTATAAGTGGTGCAAAAGCATAGCTAAGTGGGGTATAAATGTATGCCAAAACCCCAAAAGATCCAGATACATCTGTAATTGTCTGACTCTTTTCAGTAAAAAACAGGCTTGTATTTTGTTTATCATTGCTTTGGGTATCACCTTTGTCTTACCTGGCCAGACAACTCCCAAGAATTTGACAGAATATCCACGTCCCTGCCCTTGGTCCTCACTGACATTCCACTCCCATCCCTGGAGAGCATCTTGGAGGCTGCATGCAGTTACTTTTTAATTAATTTATTTTTAGTTTATTTGTGTATTGTAATCATATATCATGATGAAGTTCAGACTGGTTAGCATAATATCATCAAAATAATGGAACAACTATACAGTCTCAGGCTTCCACCAGGAGGCTAAATTCTGTGCCACCAGACTGTGACAAAAGGTGGATCTATGCAACTATCCCTGGAGCAATACGAAAAAGGTCCATTTCCACTCTACCCAAGTAAAAGCAAATTGTTCTTCACTTTCGGGGGTAATGTCAATGGAGAAAAAGGCATTCACCAACTCTACAATGTAATGGACTTGTCTCAGTTCATGTAACAGACAATCTCTCTGTTCTGAAATGTTGGGTATTGCTGCATGCAAGTGAGGTGTCACTTTATTTAGCTCCCGGTAGTCTACTGTCATGCTCCAGGAACTGTCAGGTTTTCATACTGGCCATACGGCAGAGTTGAATGGGCTCTGAGTTGGGTGAATTACATTTGCTTCTTCTAGCTTTAGTATAATTTTCCAATTTTCTCATACCCTTGTGGTAATGTGTACTGCTGTACGTTAACAATCCTAGTAGCTTTGGGGAGTTGTAAGGGAGCATGGTGGGGATGTCCTCTAGTGATGATTTTTACACACTCACCAGTAGCCAGAATATTCTGATACTTGTTTGCACAGCCAATACTTGCAATACATCCACCCCAACTCAGCTTTGCTCTGGTGAAGCTGCCACCACAGCGTCAAAAGTACTTCACTGAGCTGATGTCCTATCTTTTCCTCATAGGGGGTGAGGGTGTGTAGGAGCTGTCACCATGTCCAGCAGCTGTTGGGTGCACTTATTTTGGGGCAGCTGTAGGAGTAGCCTCCCACCAAGCCACAGCCCTGCCTTCCTGTGGTCCATGCTGGTAGCCTCCCAGTCTCCTTTAATCTTCCTGGGTGTTACAGTCCCCTTAAGCTGTTAAGCATGGAGGTGGGGGCAGGCCTCACAGACTAGAAGCTGGTTGCATACAATACTTTCTCCCAGAAGGAGGCCTGGGCAGATATGGCTTTGCACAAGGATGAGTACTACAGTGGCTGCTGGCATAAGGTTGGGTGAGGGGCAAGTGAGCTCCGCTTGCATTGGACACTTTATTTGCCCACCACACCTTGCCCTGTTCTGGTGGCACGTGCCTGCTGCTTGGCTCAGCACTGACCCCTTTGGGGTATGTCATGGGAAGGGTAGCAGGGTGCAGGTCTCTACCCACATAGATGGCAAAGCCATGCTGCCTTGGACTCTTGTTGGAACCTGCTGCTGCAGATGCATACTGGAATGTATGGTTTCTGCACTTCTAAAGCCTTTTGGACTTCTCCCAGGTGGAGACATATATCTTCCCAATCTTCTGTCAGGGTCCATGCCATCATATAGGTTGTTACTGGGAGTCATAGGAGGCCAGAAGCCACATCTCCTCCACCCTAGGTTTTTCCTCCTGGAGCTGCTGCTACATTGGGGTCCTGAGAGTACTGACCTCATCTTGCCAAGTATGTCAAGTATTAGAGGCCCATTTGAGGCCAGCTGTGATTGCAGGAGAGGATTTGACAGTGAGATACCCAGAGAGAAAGCACTCAGAATTGCCATCAGGAGAACAGCAGCAGCTTCATTCTTCAGATCTGTTCCTTATGTAGGGTTCTTAGCAAAATGGCATATGTCCACACCAGTGTGGGCATTCACAAGAGTGTTGCATTTTGTCCAGTCATGTTTATATAACTAAGTGTACATCTGCAGCTACACAGGATGAGTAGGGTCATGTCCTTACCACTGGCCTGTACTTCCTCTGGGCCCCACAGAATATAATCATACAATGAAAAGGGGGGAAAAAAACTTTTGACTTTTAAAATCAGAAACACCAATTTATTAACTGTATAATTCATATTTAATTCTGTAAATTAGCAAAAGGTTAAAGATCCATTACCTGGAAAACATGGGCTATATCTACAAGTAATTGAAGCTTAGGCAATTGATAATGTTATCAACAATAAAACATAAAGTTTGAAATATGGATAATTAATTTGTTCAGATTATTAATGATATTTCAGATATAGCACAACTAATTTTCAAATGAATAATTATAAATTCAAAGACTAGCAAAAATGTTGATGAACTTTTTATTCTTTTTTATGGGTTATGATTTTCTTGTTCTTTTTTTGTGTGTGTGATACTTTTGAACTACACCCCCAACCCGATTTGTATTTCTTATTTGGAAACAGTTTCTCACTAGGTTGATGACAGTCTCACTACTTGCTGAGGCTGTCATCAAACTTGTGATCTTCCTATCTCAGCCTCCCAAGTACTGGGATTACAAGCATGCACCACCACGTCTGGCTGATTTTCTTATTCTTAAAAAAAAAATACTTATATTGGTATAATGTGATTGTACATCACTGTGAGATTCAAATGTACATGCACACAGGTCTTGATATACTTCCTTTCAGATCTCACCCTACTACCTATCCCTCCTCATATATATTAGAAATTGTTAATGGTACCTTCATATATGGACATAGCATTATTTAAACTGTTTCCATCATCGGTTCTTTTTCTTTTTCCCCTCTTAATTTCTTTCCTTCCTTTTTCACTATTCTACTGTGTTCTCCTCTCTATTACCTAAATTCCTGTTTGCTTTCCATTTTCTCTCTAATCTTCATATATGAGGGAAAACATCAGACCATTGATTTTCTGAAACTAGCTGATCTCACATAGCATAATATTCTCTAAATACATCCATTTTCCTGCAAATGACATAATTTTGTTCATCTTTACGGCTGAGTAAAATTTCACTGTGTGCATATACATTTTTGTTAATGATTTATTTGCTGATGGACACCTACTTTGGTTCCATAATTTGGTTATCTTGTATTATGCTGTGATAAAGATGGATATGCAGGTATCATTATATTATTCTGACTTTAATTTTTTGCAAGGATACCAAATAGTGGCATAACTGGATTATGTGGTGGTCCCATTCCTAGTCTTTTGAGAAACTTCCATACTAATCTCTGAAGTGTTTGTACACCCACATTTATTATTGTTTGTTAGACGGAATATTAGTGTAGTTTTTGTTTGCATTTTCCCGATTGTTAATGATGTTAAATGTTTGGGAAATGTTTATTAACTTCAATTGTTCATATTTGATTGGATTATTTGTTTTTTTCAGTGTTGATATTTTTATGAGGAAGTCTTTACCAGTGCCTGTATGTTGGAGAGTTGGTTCTATGTTTTCTTGTAGTGATTGCAAAATTTCTGGCCTAACTTCTGGGTCTTTAATATATCTTAAATTGACTCTTGTACAAGATGAGAGATTGTAGTCTAATGCATTCTGCTACATATGGATATCCAGTTTCCCCATCACCACTTGTAGAAAAGGGTATCTTTCCTCCAGGAAAGTTTTGGGGGTCTTTTATAAAAATTTGACTGGCTATGAGTGTGAAGATTTGTTTTAGCATCTTCTCTTCTAGTTCATTTGTCTATTTTTGTGCCAATATTATGCTGTTTTTGATCTTTTACTTCTGAGTATAATTAGAAATCAGATATTGTGATGCCCCCAGAGTGATTCTTATTGCTCAGATTGCTTTGGTTATTCTGGTTCTGGGTCTTTTGTTTTTCCATATGAATTTTAGGCTGTTTTTTTTTTTCTAGATCTGTAAGAATGACACTGATATTTTCATAGGAATTGCATTAAATCTGCAGATCACTTTTCATAGTATGGATATTTTGAGAATATTTATTTTATTCTACCTACCCAAGAACACCGGAGTTCTTTTCATCTTCTAAGGTTTTCTTTAGTTACTTTCTTTAGTATGAACTTTGTGTTCTAACAAGATTTGACTATTAAATAATTATTCAGAACCAAGACTCTTTAGCTGTAAATCATAGTTTGTGTTTACAAATATGTTGTAAAATTCAGGTATTTTATTAAATTAATAAGTAATCAAGCCGGGCGTGGTGG
>PVLC010020183.1:14591-27825 GCA_004027655.1 Graphiurus murinus | reverse complement strand
AGAAAAGAATGCTGAGAAGAAAAAAATGTGAGATTCCATTTCCAGGGGACTCTTCAAAAACCAGAAGGGTAAATGAAAAGAGTTTGAGGTCAAAGTGCATAATCATGAAATTTCAGAACTCTGGAAGCAGAGGACATCGAGAAAACATTGGTCATGGAGGGAAGGGACACATACAGGAAGGTATAAGAAATCTCAACAGCAAAGTAGGACACTAGAACACAATGGAGCCATGCCTTCAAAATGTTGAGGGGAAATCATGTAAATGCTAGAATTCTCTTTTGCATTTTTTATTAGAAAGCTGATTGACTAGAGGCTTCCTACCCAAAAGGGTGGTAAGACAATGAAGAGGAAGACTCAGGATCCGAGAAGTGAGCTTCTTCTGTGGGAACATACAGGGAATCCTGGAGTCTGTGATAAAGGGGGCTTCTAGGGCAGCTGTGAGTGAGCAGGCTGTCTGGAGCCGAGCAGGTGCAAAGGTTTCCAGAGGGACATCGCTGAGGAAATGGGACCCGGCATGTCTGATTGCAACTCAGAGGAAATTTTCTCCTCTGTCCAAGATCTGGGGGTAAACTAGAACAAAAACAGAAAAGGAAGCAAATGAAAAAGAGAGTTATTACTTCCAGGGAAAACAATAAGTGTACAATAAAGAAAATGGTCTCATACTATAAGGCTCGGCTAAGAAAGGAGTAAGGGTGTGAAGAAGGCTGACCTTCATCATTCGAGGTGGGAAACTGGTAGGAAAGAATAGTATTGTAGGGGTATCTTCAGAAAAATCATCACAAACCCTGAAGCATTTGCATTTGAAGTCTGAAGAGTTAAAATAGTTGCCATTGACAGGAAGAGGGAAGTGGAGCCAGTAGCTTATGTTATTAATTTTAAATCTTTGAAATAATTTGCATTTTAAAATTGTACATTGTATACCTTTATAAACAGTTTTTAAATAAAAGGTTAAAACCAATATAACTGATAAAAATAAATCCATATTTTAGAAGGAAATAACATTTGCCATCGTAAATGCATATCTCAAATGTATTAACAAAACTTGTTAAATCATCTTTCAAGTTTTACAACTTCAAGTTAATATACTTTTCAAAGAAGAAAAATGAGGTGATTGTGATTAAATTCTACAAACAGTGTTGGAAATTGGCTTTTAAGATACTTTTAATTAAGTATGCCTTAAAACCTTAAGAGATGTCTGCTTTTCTTTGTAACAGTTATCAAGTGCTCTTTCCCAAGTACGTATTCATTCTTATATCCAAAAACAACAATGGACAGATGACGTCCAAGTACAATAATCCCCAATGCTCAGAGGTTTAAAAATTCATTTCTCATGTTTTCCAGATGTCTATGTGGTAGAATCTTCCATTCGATTTTTTTTTTCCAACTTACTATTTGAATAGTTTTCTCCATGTGTAGTTGTATCTCCAAACAGTGGCTCATAGCACATTTCAACTTAAACATATAAACATTTCGGTGGGACAGGAAACTGCACTTTATTCAAACAATAGATTAGGGATGAAATAGTGGCTTTAAGGTTGTTTTTGACATTTAAAAAGGGCTGAAGTGTTTTTATCCCTTTGCTGCATGTTGTTTCGCTAGATACCTAATAACTTTGAAGAGAGAATGCCAGCACATTATATGCACTGAAACCCTGTCCGATGCAAAGTGATATTTTCCTTTCTATTTTTCATTTCTGGATGCTGGCTCCAGTCAACAATATAATCATTTTCTTTTATTGATTTTTTTTTATAAAATGTATCCTTGTTAGATTCATTGATGACTATACATTACTGCAGCACCTGATAAAATTTCATTGTGCTATAACCACAGCACAGAAAATGCTTTTTGCTAGATAAAAATAACTACTTCTCGAGATGACGAAGAAACTGGGTTGTATGCAGGACTCCTGCGAATGGCATCCTTATTTGAAAACTAATCATCAAGAACTCCACCCTCAAGTCAACTCAACATTATTATTCTCTGCTAAGAGGATGCACTGTATTGCTCTAGCTTGACCTCAATTTCCCCATTAAAAAGAAAAAAAAATGAGTTTTCTATTTTAAACACTTAGCAAGTAAAGCTTTAGGTCTTCAACAGAATTTGGATTCTCCCAAATCCCTCTAAATAGACTTTGGTGGCCTGTATCTGATAACTTGAATTAATTCAGGCTAAAAAAACTTCTTAAAACAACTCAAGTCAAATAGTGATTTTGTACTGGCAGGGTTGTATAGATACATGATTCATAGTTATTTTTCAATTTTAGTTGGAGGTATCATGATAAACCGTAACCACTGGGTCCTCCTCCCTACTAAGAAACACTAAGTTGGTCTCTTACATTTTACCAGAATGACAAGCTTTCTGGAATCTCTAATGCACTGCTCCAATTAAAAAAAGGGGGAAAGGGGTATGTTTTCAAAAGTGTATTTAAAGGATTTAGATTATTCCTAAAAAGTCCAACCAAAAAAGAAATAGAATGATCATACTGGCATTTAAATTTTTGATATGACATAGTCTGACTAGATAATTTGTTTTTCAATTAAATCTCATCTCAGCCTGCCTATTCCTAATGGAGTGACTTATGGAAATACTGTTTTAAAAAATAAACTTAAAATTTCTTCTTGGTGGAAAATGATTTTTAAAAGCCATTACCCAGCTAGGCGTGGTGGCACATGCTTATAATCCCAGTACTTGGGAGGCTGAGACAGGAGGATCCGGGTTCGCCGCCAGCCTCAGCTACTTAGTGAGGCCCTCCACAACTTAGTGAGACCCTGTTTCAAAATAAAGAATAAAAAATAGGACTGGGGGTATAGTTCAGAGGTAGAATGCCCCTGGGTTCAATCCCCAGTACCGAGGGAAAAAAAGCTATTTCCCACTTAAAATTAGAATGACTGTTAATTTTATGGAGTAAAAGTCCTCAGCACCCTGGAAAGACAGAAAATTCTTAAGTAAAGATAATTTTTCAAATTAGAACATTTAAACTTGCACTTTTTGCTCCATGAAAAATGACATACAATACTACAACACTTCCTAATTTAGTCTAACCTGAATTAAAGAATATTTTAAATCAATGTGTTGGGTTTCTTTTTTCCTTAAACCACACACAATAACTCATACAGTTAGCAAGCCACTGCTAATAAGAAATTATTTAGGGATCTGGTTAGCAAACAGAGAAATAATTCATAATTAGCATGTCAATTATACATGACTGGCTCCTTCCCCAGACTTTAAATACACAGAACTTTCCTGCTCTGTGGATTATTAATTTGCTTGGCAAATCCTTTCTCCAGTCTAGAGGTAAGAGCCCAGTTCTTGTCTCACTTATCAGAGCTCTTTTGACAAAGGAGGTTTCTTTTTAGTGTATAGGCAGCATATTAGGTAGATTTTACAATGGCCTGACTTGTGTTCCTGACTCCCCCCTGCCCTTGGCTCACACTGGAGGCAGTCATTTAGTTTCTCCACTTGAAAAGTGGGGATGACATAAAGAAGAGCAAAATTATGTCACTTTCAGGGAAATGGATGGAACTAAAGAGTATTATGCTAAGTGAGATCAAACTGTCTCAGAAAATCAAGGATCATATGTTTTTCTCTCATATGTGGAAGCTAGAATGAAAATAGGAAACAAAAAGGACTTCAGTCATATGAGGAGGGAAAACAGTAGAATAGTGGAAGGGTTAGGGCAAGGAGGTAGGGAAGAGGACAAGGAAAGTTGGGGAAGGGAACAGTTAAAATTAAGTTATAGCCACATGAAGGTGTCACTACTAATCTCACTAACATGTATGGGGAGGGAGAAAGGAGGAGTGGAGCAGGGTGAAAAATGCACCAAGAGATGTGTGCCTGTATTAATGATCACTTTGAATCTCACTATGATGTATAATTACAGTGCACCAATAAACATATTATTTTTAAAAAGTGGGACTGAGGGCCTGTGCAAATTCAAGTGAATCAACCGTTTAAAAAAAACAAACAAACTTGATCCTAAAACAGATGACCAAGCAGATAGGACTTTTCTCCACGTATCACTGTAGGGATTTCTGGCTGCCATAACGTCCCCCTTGGCCATTGTAGTAAATGTGTGTAAACAAAGCTACTCTTTCAGCCATTCTAAGAAATATGCACTTAGGGACTTATAAACAGCATATTTTTACTCATTAAATCATTTTTAAAATAGGCTGTGAATGACAACTTAAAAGTGCTTAAGAAAATATTATTCATTCTGCAAAAGACTTACTATGGCCTAGAATGCAAACTGGCCATGTGGGACTATTTTAAAACTACAAGCGGGAAGAGGCGGGGGTCATTGCTCTCCTCCCTCTAGGACAAGCCAAACCTCTCCAGACTTGGCCAGTCTACTCCTAAGTGGGGTTGGGCCATCCACTGGGGCTTCTGCAGCCTAGACAGGAGCAAGATTTTTTTATTTGAACAAGGCAGACAATCACAAAATGAAAAACAAATTTGCAGTAAAGAAAAAGAGCGTACTTTGTGTTCCAGATTTTATTTTAAAACATTTATCCAGGCTTCTCTATGATTTCAAGCCCTACAGCCCAAAGGCATTAAACTGTATTGAAGCTTAATGGCCTGAAAAGTTTCCTTTTGAATTAAAGCACAACCAGTTACAAAAGTGTGTGTGGGGAAGGGAGGGGGGGCATCTGCAACTAATCTGAAAATTCCATTTCTGATCCTGAACTTTGAGGACATAAAAAGAGTCAGCATGATACTTTCAAATCATGTAGGGGAAAGATGCATTTCTGGGAACCGAGTTTCTATGCCAGCGTCCAGTTCAGGGACTTTTCCATTAGTGAAGGATGACCCATAATACAGAGAGGTTCACATGGGTGTTCAGAAAGAAAAAAGATAACTTGCACAAGCTTCTCCAGACCCTGTTATTCTCCTCAAGCGAGTCACTTACTATAGAGGCAGATTCCAGGGCCCTTCATTTGATAGACGAGATGCTGCCCTTGATGCCAGACCTATATATAGGTCACAAAATACACTTGGGTACAGGTAGAACATTTAAATTTCTCATTTATGTGTACTATTCAGATCATCTTTAATTTTCTGTTTGGTTTACTTAATGCACATGTAACAAAAAGTACATGAGTATATGTATACCCCCTAAATAAATAAATGTCTTTGTGTTGGGATTCTCCATCAAATAAACACAAAGACAACTTCTCTTGACCCTGTATCCCAAGGCACAGCCTAGACTGGCCAGGAGTGGAAGGAGGGCTAAAACTGGAAGTTGTTCTCTTAGTTCATAAAGGTGTTCTCTGAGTGCTGTAGGCAGTCCTCATGGCCTGAGAATCTGACCAACAATAGCTCTTCCCCGCAGGATTTTCTATTTTTGCATCTTATTTCTTTTATCTTTCATTAAAAAAAAAAATGTTACTTTGTGTTAATAATAATAGGACTCTCACAAAAGTACAAACAGCTGGAACCTGTGAAAATCTTGATTAGCAACTCTCACTGTAAAATACTTGCATTTGTATTAGTGCAAAACAGAGCAACTCTGACATGATAGTGCTCTGTCCAACACTGTTTGTTATGGAGGCACAGCTTGTCTCGGGCACAGGGACACAAAAGGGTTCACAAGCAAAAGAGCCTTCTCTAATATCTACTCCAATCTGCTGTTTTTGAAGAGCTATTTTTGTCTCTAGGCAAACAGGATATCAAATACAACTTTATTTTGTTGATTGAGTATCAGTGTTTTCTCTCTGGGGTGCATATTGGCTGAATGGTTGTTTAGTGAAAGGAAGATGAGGTCTCTGAGAAATACAGATTCTGTTTCTGGTTTTGTCTTTTGGTTTTGGGGGGGGGGGTTGTGTGGTACTGAGGATTGAACTCAGGGGCATTCTACCTCTGAGCTATACCCCCAGCCCTATTTTTTTTTTTTATTCTTTATTTTAAAACAGGTTCTTCCTAAGTTGTGGAGGGCCTCACTAAGTAGCTGAGGCTGGCCGAAAACCCGGATCCTCTAGTCTCAGCCTCCCAAATGCTGGGATTACAAGCGTGTGACACCACGCCTGGCCAGATTCTGTTTCTACTCATCAGGAGGCTCAAAGAAAGAAAAAGTAACACAAACTACCATTTAAGGATTTGAATTTTTAATTTTAAGATATGGATAATAAACTTGGTGTGGTGGCACATGCCTATAATCCCAGTATTTGGGGGTCTGAGACAGGAGGATTGCAGGTTTGAGGCCACCCCTGAGGTAACTTAGCAAGACTTTGTTTCAAAATTAAAAAATAGAAAATAGAGCTGGGAGTGTATCTTGGAATAAAATACCCCTGAGCTCAAGCTGGATAATAACATTGCAAAGCAATGAAAAGCATCCACCCTCCAACACATAACTTTATATTAAAGGATTCTAGTGATCATTGTTAAACAGTTTTTGTGTTTAGAAAAGTTTACATTCTTATTAGGTTTAATGTTTTGCGTGTGTGTGTGTGTGTGTGTGTGTGTGTGTGTGTGTGTGTGTTACTAGGGATTGACCCTAGGGGCATTCTACCTCTAAGCCACACCCCCAGCCTTTTTTTAATTTTTATTTTGAAAGTGTCTCACTAAGTTGCCAAGAATCTAAGTTGCTGAGGCTGGCCTCAAACCTGCAATCTTTTGTCTCAGCCTCCCAAGTACTGGGATTGCAGGCGTGCACCACTGCACCTGGCTTAATATATCTTATTTTAAAGGTAAAATGCCTAGCAGAGTTTTTCAAAACTCAAGGAAGATTAATAACAATCCACATGATCAATTTGTTTCCTTAATACCTTCCTTCCTCACTCCAATGGCTACCCACTGTCAGGTCCCTTGGTTATAAACTCTTTAAGCATTCTTAGCATATCTTCCTTCTCTGAAAGACTATGTTAAATGATATACAAGTGTATGATATGAACATGATACATATTTAAACAATCATATGTAATTGATTAATATTAATAATTAACTTAGTAATTATATAATATGTATTTAAGTTGATTGTCCTGGCTTTGAGCTATTGTAAACTGACTTGTTATTCCCCAGCATCATTTTTGAAAACCATCCCCCAAACAATAGGAAAACAGAGACCAGAAATACAAGCTCCACCTTGAGGAAACTAGGAGTCATCTGCGAGCCCAACCCAGAGACAGGGAGAAAGCAAGTGGAGGAGGGGAACTGACTCAACCAAATGGCAAGGGCGAAAGCTAAGAACCTACAAGAGGCAATCTGAGAAGTTAGCCAGCAGAATCCAAAAAGGGACCGGAGATGAGAAGCATATTCCCTGGGGGAAACAGAAACCAACTAGGCAAGAACACTGGACACTGCAGAGAGCTTCGAGAGAAGGGATTAACAGCTCATCTTCCCATAACAAAGAGATGCTTTCCCCCACCTTCCTTTCGAATGCAAAAGTTACACTTAAATACCCCTAACTAGAGATCCTAGCCTGCGGATGGACAGCCCCAGAGCACAAAACAACAGATACATGTATTGGGAGATTTGCCAGTGAAAAAGCAGCTCACATTCTGATTATCCTACAACGACTCTCCATCAATTTTCAGTTTCCTTACCTAAAAACAGTGCTGTCAACCTTATATATGTGCTTCACTATTTTTCCCACCATTTTCCCTTTCAAGAATTTTTTTCCTAAGGCAGCAGACAAGTGGACAAAGATGTGTGCACAATGACGCCTAGTGAAATGTTACTTTCAGTAGTAACGAATCAGCCAGGCATGGTGGCATGCATCTGTAATCCCAGTACTTGGGAGGCCAAAACAGAAGATTCACAGGTTCAAGGCCAGCCTCAGCAACTTAGCAAGACTCTCAGCAATTTAGTGAGACCTTGTTTCAAAATAAAAAATAAAACAGGGCTGCAGGTGTGGCTCAAAGGTAGAATGCCCCTAAATTCAATCTCTAGTACCACCCCCCAACACATACAACACACAAATAGTGACAAATCAGGAATCTGAATGTTTCCAGCAAAAAAAATAATTGAGTAAATATCATAGCCCTTAAAAAGTGTACAGTAGCTAGGCATGGTGCTGCATGCCTCTAATCCTACTCAGGAGGCAAAGGCAGGAGAATCTCAAGTTCAAGGCCATCCTGGACAACTTAACAAGACCCTGTTTCAAAATAAAGTAAAGAACAATAGATATGTAGCTCAGTGGTAGAGTGCCCCTGAGTTCAAGCTCAATATTGCAAAAAAAAAAAAAAAAAAAAGGAAAGATATTAGTAGTGTAGTGATAATGGAAAATAGTAGATTCCAGACATTGTATCTTATGATTTCATTTATGCAAATGTATGTTTATAGCATAAAAACCTGAATAAGTGCTTAAAAACAAGTTGCCTTTTGGAAGCAGAATTCTGAGGAAATTTCAATTCTTTTTCATTGTTTGAATATTTTATCAAACACATCAGAAAACCAAATAATTTCTGTTAAGAAAATAAAATATGTTATAGATAATTTATAACATGGCCCTTGCTCTTAATTATAAACTTATAGCCAAAAAAAAAAAAAATACCAGACATTTGAGGAAAGTCTCCAACATAAAGTACAGAAATCTTAAACACATTTGGGGAAGAAGGAAAGGATGTTAGCGTTAAAAGAAAAAATACAGAGAGCAGAAGGAAACATCCAAACACTACAATTAACATCCTCAGCAGGATAAAAGAGACTATTGCATCCATGAAATAAGAAGCTACAAAAAGGGAACAAGCAAATACCAAGGAAAGGCTTTTAGAAAAGAAAAATATGATAGTCAAAAGAAAAATTACAATAGAAAAGTATAAGAAAATCTCTTAAGGAAATAGACAATGAAAGAACAATATAAGGAAATTAGAGTATCAATCCAGAGTATTGAATAGCTCATAAATAGAACTGACAAAAAGAATGAAAAGAGAAAATGGTCGAGAGAAAATTATCAAATAAATAATATAAGAAAGATTCCCAGAACAGAAGTATATAAATCTGAAGACTGAAAGGCCCTCTGAGAGCCCAGTATAATTAATGAAAAATGTCCACTTCAGGAAATTTTAGAACACTGGAGATAAAGAGAAAATCCTAATAACTTCCAAATGGAAGGATGGGAGACCAAGTGCATACAAATGATCAGGAATAAGAATGCACTGGGCTTCTCAAAAACTATTGGAACCGAGAGGACAATGAAGATGATTTTCAGTTTCAAATACCATATCCAAATTATTGTTCCAATGTGAGGACATAATAAAGATATTTTAAGAGCTACAGGATATAAAAATAATTACCTCCCCTGCTCTTTTTCTCCTCACTCAATAAGAAGGAAAAACAAGAAAGAGGAAAACAGGTGCTTAAGAAATTAGAGGATCAATGTAGGAAAGAGGCAGAGGAAAATCCCAGGACCTTGGGCCTGTGAAGTAACCCAGTCACATTGGAGCAAGAAGACCTGGGATCCAGGAGAGAAGTTTTTAGGGAGAAAAAGCAAGGCCGGGCTGGGTGGGAATGGGTACAAGGGAGAGTATCAATCAGATAGGTGATCAAGAGGGAAATTGTACTGAGAGAGTATTTGGGTGTGTGGAAAGACATATTGATGGGTACAAAGAAAATAAATCCAGTGAAAATGGAAGAAGCCAGTAGCTCCAGGCAAAGTGAGAAGCTCCAGGATTAGAGGAAAGGTGATCATGGTACACTGCATGGCTCATGCAAGAATGTTGATAATCAGGATTGTATAAACTCTAACATACTGTTTTAAATAAAAATAATGGGGAAAGCCTGAGGAGAGGTATAAGAGAGCCAAGTAGTTTCCTTAGGCATCCCATAATATAACCACCCCATGCTATAACCATCCCATATTATAACTATCCCATACTATAACTACCTCAGACTATAACTACCCCAAGCTATACCCACCTCATACTATAACCACTCCATACTATAATCATCCCATGCTACAACCATCCCATACTATAACCACCCCATGCTATAACCACTCCATGCTATAATCATCCCATAATATAATACCCCATGCTATAACCACCCCATATTATAACTATCCCATACTATAATCATTTCATGCTATAACCGCCTCATACTATAACTACCCCATGCTATAACCACCCCATGCTATACCTACCCCATGCTACAACCATCCCATGCTATAACCACCCCATGCTACAACCATCCCATACTATAAACATCCTGTATTATAACTATTCCATACTATAACCACCCCATCCTATAACTACCCCACACTATAACCACCCTGTGCTATAACCAGCCCACTCTATAATCATTCCATGCTATGAGCACTCCACGCTATAACCATCCTATTCTATAACCACCCCACACTATAATCATCCTATGCTACAACCAAAAATGAAAGTGAAAGCCAAATGGATAAGGACAAGTATATTTATTTTATCTCAAGTGTCAGCACTTGTAATAAGCATATTTAACTGAAATAAGGGACCTTCGAAGGAGGCCTGAGCAGGCTCTGAAGGGGACACAAGGGCCTCGGAGCCCTATGGGAGCTGAAGGAAGGGTCCTTGCCTCTCTGACACATGCATCCTTGAGGCCTGCTCTTCCTTGTCAGTCAAGATCAGGGATGCTGTCACCAATGTGAGTGCACATTATTAACACTAAGAAAGGAGCCAAAATCTCTAAATGTTCTCCAAAAGCCAATTTGCCAATTATTTCTTTTCTTCCTCTTTTTCACAGCTATTTTTTTTTTCTAGTTTCTCTCCAGTTCTCTTCAGTTGCTTTCTTCCATTATAAAAATGGCTCTAGCCAGACTTGGTGGCACACACTTGTAATCCCAGTACTTCGGAAGCTGAGACAGGAAGATCACAAGTTCACAGCCAGCCTCAGCTACTTAGTGAGGCCTTCCACAATTTAGTGAAACCTTGTTTCAAAATAAAGAATAAAATATAGGGCTGGGGGTGTAGCTCGGAGGTAGAATGCCCCTGTATTCAATCCCCAGTACTGCAAGAAAAAAAAAAGAAAGAAAGAAAGAAAGAAAGAAAGAAAGAAAGAAAGAAAGAAAGAAAGACAGAAAGAAAGAAAGAAAGAAAGAAAGAAAGAAAGAAAGAAAGAAAGAAAGAAAGAAAGAAAAAGCTCTGAGTGTCTCATATACAAAGCACATCTTAAGCCAGACAGACTCAGGTTTAACACTGTACCTCCAATTTCACAGACCACACAGCTAACAGCTCCCATAGCCACTGGGACCCTATGCTTGATGGACCCAGACCTACTCAGGGTCAAGGTGGGGAAAATATACTGACCCAGCATTTGCATCTTCGCCAGGGGCTGGAGCCACAGGACTCCTGGTGGCTCCTGGTGCCCAAACACACAGCCTCCTCCCCTTGCTGGCCAGAACAATACTCTGGCAAATAACAAGGGAAGGTTTAGAGGAAATATCTCACTGAGTACCACTTGCATAGCACTTACTTGCCCAGCTTATTTTAAGTGCTTTACAAATATTAACTGATTGAACCCTCTATACTAACCTGTGAGATAGATACCAATATTCTCATTGAAAGATGAAAAAGTGAAGCCAGGCGTGGTGGCGCACGCTTGTAATCCCAGCATTTGGGAGGCTGAGACTGGAGGATCCGGGTTCACGGCCAGCCTCAGCTGCTTAGTGAGGCCCTCCGCAACTGAGTGAGACTCAGTTTCAAAATAAAGAATAAAAAAAATAGGGCTGGGGCTGTAGTTCGGAGGTAAAATGCCACCAGGTTCCATCCCCAGTACCCCAGAAAAAAAGAAAAAGAAAGAAAGATGAAAAAGTGGAGGTCAGAGGGTTAAGTAACTTATCTAACATACACAGCTAAAGGCGATGGAGCTGGGATTTGATCCAAGCAGTCTTCTTTCAGAGTCTGTTTTATTTTTGTTTTGTATTTGTTTAGTGTTTTGTTTTGGTTTTGGTACTGGAGATATTCTACTCCAGGGTGTTCTACTTCTGAGCTACACTCCCAGCCTTATTTTATTTTTTATTTGAAATAAGGTCTGGCTCTGTTGGCCTCAAACCTATGATCCTCCCGACTCAGCCTCCCAAGTACTGGGATTGCAAGTGTGCACTACTGCTCCCAGCTGTGTTCTTAATTATGATGCAGCCCCTTAAAGCCTGAGCTAGAAAACCTACTTCCTACCCTTCTAATTCCCAGGGTAATTAATAAGCTACTTTTTCTATCAGAAGGTATGAAGGATGTGAGTGGAAAAAGTGCTTAGGAGAAATCAGAAGCTACCTTTCCAGCCAAGCAAGGAGTCAGGGGGGGAGGACCCCCAGGAAGGGCATCTTCAGGCCATGAGAATTGGGTACTTCCTGGCCTGGCCATGACTCCAGGCCTGGAGGCCACTCATAAATAGGCAAGGAGCCAGAAGTGTAGGTTGAAGACTGCCTGTCCTGATAAGAGTGTACTCTGGTTATCTGTGGGTGGAGCACATCGGAACAGGACACCAAAAGGTTCTCATCAGAGAAGCACAGGAATGGCACTTGCAGACCTGGCCTTCTTTTCATGTTCAATTCAACAAATGTTCACAAAAGGCCTAGGGCAAGGAGAGAATAGCCTGCCACTCAACAGAGTAGGGCATGTGGGCTGAGCTTCCTCATCTCAGTGGAGTCTTTACATTTAACTGGGCAGTGGACTTGGTGGTACCCTCACCCACTGAGCAGCCTTATGGGGGCCTCATGGCACAGTCTGCAAGCTGAGGCCAGTCGGGCTTCTCGGAAATAAATAAATAGGGAGAAAGCAGAGGAGCTAACATCAGCCAAGATAAAAGAAATCCACAGAAGGAAGGTCAGCTATGCTAAGAATAACTGTCCTGCAAAAACAAAACCAGGCCAGATATAACATCTCCTACCTCAGCCAAAATCATCTGCCTTTTGAAGTCTGTGTTAGGTTCCAGGTTTTTTGTTTTTTCTTTCCCTCTATTCCCTAGGTTCTTCTAAGGTAGGCCATTCTCTGTGAGAAGATGTGAGAAAGGTTTCATTTGACATCTGTTTGGGAACTCTTAAATTTGAGATGGTTATTTTTAGAACAGAATATAGTTTAAAAAATAATTAGGTGCCCATATGGGAAGCAGGCTAGATAGTGACCAGTGTTTTTACCATCATGTCTAAAGAATTCAAACTGACTGAAAAGTAGAGGGAAAAAATGTAAATTTGGAGTTGGTTAAAAAGACCATTTTTTAAAATCCAGCAATATAATGTATATGTACCTCATTTTCTCCATGTGTATATCATACTGTCATTTGCATGAAGGGACTTCCTGTCCCTCACCCCCCCACCCCCCCA
>PVLC010020183.1:0-14491 GCA_004027655.1 Graphiurus murinus | reverse complement strand
TCTTTTATGTGATGCTTTAACCTACTGAACTAATCAGGCACAGAAAAAATAAGGATGCTTGTCACTGACTTCCCAAATTGAAGTGCTGTGAGAATATATTAAAAAAAAAATACAAGGGATGAAAGAGATGTTAGAAGCTCTGTTCCACAGAAAAACAGCTATTTAAATACTGACTAATATTATTATAAGTCAGGAACGAAGGCAGTGGCAATAAAAGCTGTTTCTCTAAGTCAACAACTGGCTGGAGACTACATGTGTCTACAAAATGAGTTTCATAAGATTATGCTTATTTTAGAAACATCAATACTGAAGCAGCAGTAACAGAAAGTGTTTTTCCCCTTAGTTTAAGCACTGCTTGGATATGCATTATATCCAGCCAAGCAATAACTGAGCAAATCCTTCTCTTAAATTTCTCCAAGTTCAAGTATATGGCTTTGAGCACACCACAAGCTTTATAAAACAGCCTAGCCATAAGTATGCAATAATCGCTCATTTCCTGGCCATTAATTCAGACATCATGCAATCACTCAAAGGCATCCATTGTCCTTTGCTGCTATTTTGGGGACTGCTGCCCTGTTGTCATCCCTGCTTTAGACCCCTGACTTAGTCGTCTTTTAATTAGAGCCAGCGAGGACAGGCGGAGTCAGCCTGCTGAGGGTGATCCATCACAGGGCTCACTCTGCTCCCCGGCCTCCTGGATGACTGTTTATAAACAGGACATCTCAAATGTTTCCTATGTTCTGGTGAATTTACAAAACACTCTCCTAAAAGCATAGGCTAGAAACTTCTAAGATCAATAGTATTCATTGCCAAAAGGGCCTCACTTCACCAGCAGTGTGTCAAGCATACACCAACTGGCAATATTCCAGATAGCTTGGATGCCATTGAAGGGTGGCCCTGGTGAAAAGCACAGAAGATGGTCAATGAAATGGGATGTCCCATGGTGGCTGGGGCTGATCCAGACCTCCCAGCCTCACCAGACTATGGAGACCAAAAAGGTTCAAGTAACATTAACAATTGACTGTGGCCAGTTCCACATTCCAAAAGTTCAGGCATAACCACAGCCTCCGTTCAAAATTGTCCCCTTGTTGTGTGCCTAGTTTCTACCCCCAGGAACAAGTTCATTTAAGGTCTTCCTCTCAAAGATAATTATGGAAGTCGGCAAGCTACAGAGCTTCAAGAGAGTGACCACATTGTAGCTATAGTCTCTTCCATCCTCATATCCTCTTCCTCCTTCAGCTCTTAATCAACAGCTGGAACGAGGGATCAGGAATTGAGCTACATTCTCATTCTTGTCTTTAATTTATCTGGGACTTTGCTGCTACGGGGTAACTTCCCCTAAAAAAGGTGTGGCTTTCACCTGCTTGTCAAGTCATAGATTTTCACATTCATGACTATCATTTTAGATAGCATTTCCAATCACACCAAACAGGATTCTTTTTAAAAAACCTATCTAGAATAGAAATTGTTCTGCCAAATTTCAGCTTGATGGCATTTGAAATGTTTAAAGTCAGAATCAATAAAATTATGGGACTTTAGCATCCTAGGAATCACTACCAGTTCTGGGAGGCAAAATGCCTTTCCTGAAATTTACATAAGTCACCAGCATGTGGAAAGCATATGCAGCTTAATGAATATGGTGCATAGATGTTTCTAAAATGCACTTGCATTTTGATCATTTATAATAAGTGAATGTATTCTAAGTAAGATATCAATTAACTCAGAACATAAACACAACTGTTTCACAAGCCCAATCCAAAACTCCAAAGGATTAGGATGAGGGTAAGATTCTTATTAGTCTGACTCAGATTTGATCCCTTGCTTTTTGGTCCTTCTACTGCTTGCTAAAACTTTCAACAAAAGACAGAGGAGAGATCACAAATTAGCCAATGACAGGTTTGGATATAGTGGCAACCACAGTGTGAAATATCTAGAAGTGAAAGGACTCTTTCTGGATTATATAGAAGATCAAGAGAAGTTTTTTGGTGGAAAAAAATTCTTGCAACTTAATAAGGATTATCAGCAATTTGGTCAAGACCAAAATCAGCTTACTATAGTCAAGTGACCTCTTAGAAGAATTCTAAGAAGCCATCACTAAACAGAGACACTCTCATGTAAACACATATTGCCCTCACCTGATGAGTGTGTAGACTCTTGATAATGAATTTTTTTCATTCAGATTCTTGGCCAGGAATGGGATATGTTCACTCCATCACTTCTGTTTAGCCATGTATTTAAGGACTGGCCATTTGTAGATGTGCCTTTATTTAGAAAAGAAGTTCTCTAGAGAACACGTCATCCTTATTCATAGATATCAACCTCTTTTTATTATTTAACATTGTTTATTACAAGATTCTTTTCAAAATAAACTATGAGCCAATATATTTGTCCATCTGGCATATTTGTGAACACTAGACACACATCAATGTTAGTTTCTTTATTTCCCCTTTGATTCGCTGAATAATAGATCTTAGTGCCGAAATGCTTCTTTCAATTAAACTTGCACTAGATCTAACAATGTGGATTGTACACCCAGTACAATGGAGCATCCTAGGAGAACAATACCATTGCTGGTGGCCCTGGCTACCCAGACGTAAGAGGGAGAATTCTTTATAACAAGTTTCAAATTGAATCTTTGTGTGAGTGGATTCAATTCCTATGAAGGAGACAGATTCAGACATCAAAATTCAATAAAAGAAACCTCTGGGCATTAAAAAAATCAGGAGTTGTGAAATATTTAACAAAAGCCAAATATTGAACTCAGACTTGGAATTCTGTTCATAGTGAGACCTGTTCAGAGGTGAAATGGAATACCCAGTCTCATATTGAGCCAGACAATAGAAAGCAGCTGTGAGATTAACTTCTTATGGCCTGGAGCTGAGAGAAAGGCAAGGAACCTGGCCATGTTTTCATTCTCAGAATGTTTTATTTTACTTAAGAATTCGGAAAGTTCTAATGCTGAACAAGTAAGATATATCAGGGACTTTGATCAGGAGTTACAGACTGATATCTATAAAAACAAAATAAACACACAGGTCTGGGCTTACCTTAGACATACTTCTGTGCTAAATTTGATGGGTATGTAAATATGAATATTGTAAACACAAATGTTCTCTTTCCATGAAGCGCAATAACTAGGGTTGCCAGATCTAGCATATAAAAATCAAGAACGTCTTCAATAAATAGAAGGGATACATTTTTTTAGCTCTATTCCACAGGAGGGTGGCTCTAACTAATAATAATGTATGTTTCCAAATTGCAATGAAAGTAAATTTCATAAAAAATAAGTATTTGAGGTTATGGAATATATTAATTAATTTGATTTAATTATTCTACTTTGTATATCATAGCATCATTTTACCCTACATATATACAATTACAATTTGTCAATTCCCAATAAAACTTTGTAAAGAAAAAATTATAATGAAAATATGCAGAATATAAGTTAAATTTGAATTTCAGATAAAGAATTTTGGGTATAAATATATTCCATTAATACCTGGGACATACTTATACTAAACCTCTGATTAAGTATTTGTTTAAATTAAAAATCAGTTTATAACAAAAATACCAAGATTACTCAAGATAAAAGATTGTTATATGTAATTCATTTCCAAATATAAGATATCGAGGATTTTTAGTATATGCAGAATCCCATTATTTCTCATTAGGCATCAGGAAATCAGAAACTGGTTCTAAAAAAAGGAAACCTGGAACTTAACTTCTTCATAACACATATTAGTCTACCTATATTTATCTAAATATATAAAAAAGTAATTCTTCACCAGAATTGCTTTTTATGTCCCTGCAGTCTAGCAGTGCTGACTTATAATAGGTGCTCAGTAATGATTTCAATGGGAATTGTTTGGAAATGGTTCACATATTATATGATACTAAAATGTGTCAACTGCCTTTTAGCTTGGGTTTCATCAGGTTAGATTTGAATCCCTATAGTTGGAATCTAAAAAACTGAAGTCAATCTCTGATGTGACTTTAGCTCTAAGATCTCCAAAATGATTCACTGGCTTTCTCTGAACCCAAGAAGTATTCCAGTGAATTTGCTGGAGAATGAAGATATTCCTGGATCTACTTAAGTCTTCCAGGAGACTCTCTCATGGAAAAAAGGCTTACCTACCACTCTCTACTTCCCTAGATTTTGTTTCAATGCCATTCTATAAAAGAGACAAATACATCCATCCTTCCTTTCTATCCTTTCCTTTCATTTCTTTCCTTTTTCTTTCCTTTTTTAGGGCTTATTTCAATGTTAGAATACTCGCTTAGCACACATGAGGCCCTGGGTGTGATCCTGATCCCCAGCACATGGGGAAAAAATAGAAAGGAAAATAGGATTCCCACAAATAGGAGCAGAATCTTGGTATGTCCCAGAATTCTAACTTGAAAAAACTGATGACATCATCACTTTAGGTTTGTAAGGGGAAGGTGACAAGTTTAATGAAAGTTAAACATGAGATTTATCTTTTAAATTATTTTATCCAGAGTTCAAGAAAGAAATGAGGACTGGTGAGTTGTGAGAATTTTCAAAGGCATGCAACACTTATGATGAAAATTTTAAATGTATAACAGCAATAACTGCAGAAGAGGAGTGCCAACATGCATATCTGCAAGTTCAAGAGGTCTAATCTTTTAGCTGAGGTTCAGTGATACCAGGGGCTGGATACAGATTTGTCAGGAATATTAATTTCAGCCTTCAACATTGTTCTCCCAGTCTTTTACTAACAGTCTACTGCTGCCATTGCAAGGATTGCTATAGGTCACTCTGGAGCTTACAGTCACAAGCCAGTTTCCCGACAGTGTAACCCACACTTGGATAATAGTGTGCACATGCGGTAACAGAGAGAGAATAATTTTTACTATTAGTGAATAATGCACTTAGTTTTCAAAATAATTATGTATAATATACTGTAACACAATACATTCTTTATTTCTATAACATTCTAAGTAGAAGGAGATATAAATTAAATATGAGTTTCATGATGATAAAACTGGGATTGGAGCTGTGACTTCTGGATGTGCTGGGTGTAGGATGTGTTGGGTGTACTACAGAGAAGGACCAGAGCGAGATAATATTCCCGCCTTAATAAGAGACACAGTTGAGAAGAGAGAGACAACTCTGTACTTTACATGTAACCATCTCAGCACCTTGACAAATGAGGAAATTGATTTCCCCACTGTCAGGTGACTAGAACACAGCCTTGCCAGGATTTGAACCCAGATCTGATTAATTCCAAAGGCTGAGCTTTTACTAAGCTATGTGATTTTTCTAATACCACCCTCCTCCCACCGCACCAAGAGCAGATGGCTTACAGCCATCACAGATAGTGGCTAGTCAGTCAGAGCACATAGCTGACTGAGACCTGACCAGGTGGGTCTTTTCTTGTTTAAAACGACAGCAGACAATCCTGTCCTTTTATGTGATGAGAATTGACAAAGTTAGGATAAATAAACTCTCACTAAAAAGTTGTAAGAGGGTACATAACATCAGAGTTGTGCAAAATTATTTCTTTCATTGCTATTTTTGAAGTTCTATTCTGCCTTTTTTTTTTTTTTTACTAGCTTGCTGAACTATCAAGGTTAATGTCTCAGTCAGGTTCCGACTTCCCAAATGACCTTTATCTCAATTACCCCTCCATGTAACACCTGCTTCAGAAAAATTAACCTTCAAAATGCTTCTCAAATGGAACTTTCTCTATAGATCTTTCCTCTCTGAATAAGTGCCTCTCATTCTTCCCTCATGTCTAGACTTAAATAAGTTGATTATAAAGTTCATTTGAGATAACAAATAAACCAAAATATCCAGAAAAAAAAACAACAACAAAACAGTGGTGGGGTGGCTAGTTCCACCAAATAACACACATTAGAATGCCTCAAATATCAGAACAGCATGATTGTGGTGCACTAACGAACAGCACAGTGAAACAACAGTGAAATTCCCAAGTAGACTCAAGTGTGAATGGAAACTTAGTATGTAATAAAGGCATCATTTCAAATCAGTGAGGGAGAAAAATGGACTTTTAAATTAGTAGTACTGGGATAACTGGAGAGTTATATATAAAAAAGACAAAACTGGATATATTCCTCATACGGTATATCAGAATAATTTCCAAGTGGAATACACACACACACACACACACACACACATATATATATATATATATATATATATATACACATACACACATATATACATATATAGAGAGGGGGGAGAGAAAGGGCATGCTATACAAATACTAGAGGAGAACATGGATGAATTTCTCCATAATTTATATATATATTTGTATGTATATGTATATTTTGTTCATATATATGAACAAACTTTTCCAGGGCAAGTAATACCATCAGAAAATAAAGATGTATGAATATGCCACATTGAAACCCACTATTCCATATAATTATTATACATAAATAAGATATTTAAAATAAAGAAATACAATGTGGGGCAAAAAAGAGAATACATATACAAATAACAAAGCAGGAAAAATTATCAACATTCCATAAAGGGTTAATAAATAATCCTGATTTTTAAGCACATACATATATGTGTATTTATAAATTATATACATATTTGTATATATAGAGAGGAAAATATCCAATAACATGACAGAAAAATGAGATAAGAAAAGCAAATTTCATAACCATATGAAGAAGTGTCCAAACTCACTCATAATAGAAGTGAAAATTAAAACTACAGTAAGAGAATTTCTTGCTTCTTACCATAAGATTTGTCCTCCCACTATAAACAGTGATGAAAGTAAATAAAATATAAGAAACAACTGTTTTCAGACATTGGCCCACATACAGTGCCTAAACATCTTCCTAGAGGGAAGGGGAGCAATGAGGTGAGCCCCGCTCAGCCAGTCCCCTGGAGGCACCCTGTGGGCCAGTGACAAGGAAGGGAAGCTTCCAACAGCAGAGTAGTCTCACCAGGTTAAGAAGACAAACACCAGAGGTCAGAGAGGCAAGGGGGCAGCAAGTGGTGGTACATGGTACTAAAAAGGCAAGGGCTGTGTAGAAAAGAGTCAAAATTTACACAGGGGGTTCCTTTGGTCATTGACCATATGCTAAGTATACATGAGGAGGTGGGAAAATCCAAGGCCATGCAAAGAATTAGCAGGAAGTTGTAGTAAGACAACTACTAGAGCTTCAAAAAGCCCAAGAGATACCAACCTGACCAGTAGAATTTGAAACCCTACTAGGTTCTTAAGCAATTCAGTAAAAAACCCCAAAGGATTTCATCTTAAGAACAAATTTAAATTAGCTCTAAGGTTAAGACTGTATCTAGAACTACCCTAAGAAAGCTTAAAAATAAACCTCCAAAGGATCAAGTTGAAACTCAAGCAACTTAGCTTCCTACCAAATCAAAATGTAATACTCCTAGTCAGGTGTAGTGGCACATGCCTTTAATCCCTGTACTAGGGAGGCCGAGACAGGAGGATCGCAAGTTCAACCCCAGCCTCAGCAAATTAGTGAAGCTCTCAGTAACTCAGCCAGACCCTGTGTCAAAATAAAAAGCAAAACAGGGCTGAGGTGTAGCTCAGAGGTATAATACCTGGGTTCAATCTCTAGTACCACCACCAAAAAGAAAAAAATTTTAATACTCCTTAAAGGTAGGCAACAAAATCCAGACACTTAATAATGTAACATTCAAAATGTTCAACATTCTGTCAAAATTTACAAGAGATGGAAAGAATCAGGGAGGGAGAGGGGAGCTACTAGAATCAGACCACTAAAAGACAAAAACGATGGAATTAACAGAAAATAACTTTAAAGCAGGTCTTATAAACATGCTCAAAAACTTTTTTAAAACTATGAAAGTAATGAGAAGGAATAGCAAAGATATTTTTAAAGGATTAGGAAAACTTCTAGAGCTTAAATATAATACCTGATGTAAAAAATTAATTCACTGAATGGGATTAATAGATTAGACAGTACACTCAAAGACATAGAAATAGGAGCTATCCAAATTGAAGAATGAAAATAAAACTGATTAAGGAAAATTTTAACACAATCTTGTTGACATGGGAGACAATATCAAGCAATTCAACATGCATTGAATTCCCAGAAAGAAAAGAGGAAAACCAGAAAACAGTATTAGAAAAACATGTCTGAAATTTTTCCAAACTTGAGAAGATTATAAACCTAAGTTTAACAAGCCCAAACAAAAATAAAAATGTGTACACACACACACACACACACACACACACCACAATCTACACCAAAATGGATCCTGACCCTTACATCATAAATTAAAAATAAATGTAAAATCCTAGACTCAAAAACCTTCAAAAGAAATTAGTAGAAAATCTTTGTGGCCTTGGGGTAGGGAAAGATTTTAAATGGAACACAAGAAAACATGAACTTAGAAAAAAATTAATTGAATTTTATCCAAACTTCAACTTTTGCTCTCCCAAACACTGTGTGTGTGTGTGTGTGTGTGTGTGTGTGTGTGTGTGTGTGTGTGTACTGGTAATTGAACTCAGAGGCATTCTACCTCTGAACTATACCCCTAGCCCTGTTTTATTTTTTTGTTTTGAAACAGGGTGCCTCTAGGTTGCTGAGTGTCTCACTAAATTGCTGAGGCTGGTCTCAAACCTGCTCAAAATTGCAGCCTCCCAAGTACTGCAATTACAGGTGTGCACCACCACACCTGGCTGCAAAGACATTTTTATAGTACAAAAAGGCAAGCCACAGCCTGGAAGAATATATTCCATAATATAAGTAAAAAGCTTATGCCCAGAATATTTAAAAATAAACTCTTAAAATACAACTGAAACTGGACAAAAGATTTAAATAGACACTTCACAAAGGAAGACATATGATTAGCCAATAAGTCCATAACAGATCAGTATCACTGTCATCTTTAAGAAAATACAAAATAAACCCCACCATGCAACACCAGTTCAAATGTGACAGCTGCCAGGATCAGGTGATAATAAGGTACAGCAGTTGCAAAGCTCCAACACTGTCATAAGAATGCTACATAGTAAACCACTTTGGAAAATATCTTGTAGTTATTTATAAAGTTAAACACACAATAACCAAATGACTAAACAATTCCACTCCTAGGCATTTACCCACATGAAAACTTATACATGAATGCCCATAACAGCTTTGCTCAAAATAGCCAAAAACTTGAAAGAGCACAAATGTCTATCAATAGGTGAATGAATAAACTGCAGTATATTCATATAGTTTATAAAATGAGTAAAAGGAATACAAAAAATGAACTGATATGTAAAATAAGGGTCAACCTCAGAAACATAACTGATTAAAAGAAGTTATACACAAGAGTGCACACAATATGATTCCATTTATATGAATTCTGTAAGAGGAAAATTATCTATATTGATATAAAGCAAACTAAGGTTACTTGGGGCCAGAAATGAAGAGCAGATAAGGAGGTTAGGATTGACTGCAAAGGATCATGAAGAACTTTTGGGAGTGATGGAAATGCTGTATACTTGATTTGGGTGATGGTCACAAAGTTGTATACATATTTCCAAACCTGAAAATGTTTTAAAATTATGTTTATTCTGCCAGGCGTGGTGGCACACACCTGTAATCCCAGTACTTGAGAGGCAGAAACAGAAGAATGACAGGTTTAAAGCCACCCTCAGCAACTGAGTGAGGTCCTAATCAACCTTGCAAGATCCTGTTTCAAACCAAAAACAAAAGGGCTGGCGGTGTAGATCTGAGGTAGAATGCCCCTGGGTTCAGTTCCCAGTGCCCCCCCCACACACACACACACAACTTATGAGACAACCAAACAATCTGAGCATTGAGTGCATATTAGAGGAGAGAAAGTGTTTTGCTAAGTATAATAATGATGTTAATAAGGCTTCTTATAACTTAGAAATATATATTTGAAGACAATGTACATTATCCAGCATCTGGTTGAAAACAATGGAGCACAGGGGAATGGGTGTTTAGATTAAATAAGATTTTTCAGATGGTCATTATTGCTGAAGCAGGTGATTGATACTGGGAGTTCACTATACTATTCTCTTTGGGTTTTCATATGTTTAAAAGTTTTCATAATAAAAAGGTTTTAAACGATATTTAGTATATGTAAACAGTTGAAAGGAAAAAAAGGCCTGGCATGGTGGCGTACGCTTGTAATCCCAGCATTTAGGAGGCTGAGACTGGAGGATCCGGGTTCTCGGCCAGCCTCAGCTACCTGGTGAGGCACCCTGCAACTTGGTGAGACCCTGTTTCAAAATAAAGAATAAAAAAAAAATAGGGCTGGGGGTATAGCTCGGAGGTGGAATGCCCCTGAATTCAATCCCCAGTACCACAAAAAAAAAAAAAAAAAAAAAAAAAAAAAAAAAAAAAAAAAAAAAAAAAAAAAAAAAAAAAAAAAAAGAAGCCTAGATCTGGATATTGAGCTAAAAATAGATGTACACAAGAGGTCAGAGTTGTGAAAGCTACAATTCAATGTAAAAGAACTACATCTAAACCTCAATATATTCAAAAATAACAGCCCCACTGAGGTTAACAGTACAATAATATTTGATAAGCTCTGTTTAGGAAGAAATAGGAACATAGAAGAACAGGAGGTCCCTGAGTAGTAAGAAGAAAACAGCACATGGACTAGTAGGAAACATGTATCTAACTAGAGCAGGGAGCAGAAACAAGGACCTTATTCTGGAAAGAAGAGCTGGCAAGAAATAACAGAAGGAAGATGAGGGTCTGAAACCAGAAAAGACAAAGGGAGCCGGGCGTGGTAGCGCACGCTTGTAATCCCAGCATTCGGGAGGCTGAGACCAGAGGATCCGGGTTCGCGGCCAGCCTCAGCTACCTAGTGAGGCACTCCGCAACTTAGCGAGACCCGGTTTCAAAATAAAGGATAAAAAATAGGGCTGGGGGTATAGCTCGGAGGTAGAATGCCCCTGAGTTCAATCCCCAGTACCGCAAAAAAAAAAAAAAAAAAAAAAAAAAAGACAAAGGAAGGAAGATGAGGAAATGAACTCTAGAGATGATTCATAAGAACAACTGACAGCCCTTAATACTGAGACAAGGTAGGAAAAGGAACTAAAGGTGACTTAATTCCATTCAACAAATATTTACTAAGCATCTGTGTACCTGACACAGTCTCAAAGAGCAGGAAGTCTAATTGTGCAGCTAGATAACGAACACAACTCTAATATATACAAATGTCTTTTTTTTTTTTTTTAAGTACTGGGGATGGAACCTGGGGGCATTCTACCTCCAGGCTACAGCCCCAGCCCTATCTTTTTATTCTTTATTTTGAAACAGGGTCTCACTAAGTTGCGGAGGGCCTCACTAAGCAGCTGAGACTGGCCGCGAACCTGGATCCTCCAGTTTCAGCCTCCCAAATGCTGGGATTACAAGCGTGCGCCACCACGCCCGGCTTATACAAAAAATTTTTAACATAAATCAGCATAAAAAATTGTAAGGGAACATCAAGGAGCAACTGAATAGAGGTGATATAACTGATTTGGAGGATATATTGTAAAAAGAGCAGTTTAGAAAGGACAACTAGAATTTGAGATGCTTGTTGGACGCCCAGTAACTAGGCTGGATAGGAAAGCTCCTATCAGCTTATAAGCAACAGTACCCAAAATAGATGTATTACTTAAGTCTATTAAAAGATAGTTAAAAAAAACCAGTCCATCTTTACACTTTGGTCCTATAAATATAATGTTTTATTTTATTGGCATCTTTATCAAGTTTAAAGTTTTATTTAAAGTTTTTCCTGAGTGCCAAGTAAAGAACATTCCAATTTAATGCTACTGTAAAGATTTTCTGAACCTGATGTCAAATCCCCTGATGTACTTTCTAAGTGTATTCTTTAAAACAGAATAAAACAATTTGTAAATGTTTGTCTCACTGAACTTATCATATAGGTATAAGATAGTATAATGATAAAATGGCTACCTTCAATTAGGACAAATATTATTTCAAAGATAGAAATGTGATAAACCTTTGCTTTAAGATGGAAATATAATAAATCTTTGCTTTAGGGGTCATGTAATAAGAGGAGGCAGATGCAGCTCCATTGATATAAGTGAATGGAAGTAACTTTTTCAAGTGAAAATAAATCATATTTCTCTTTTGAAATTTTTATACTCAATTTTTTGAATGCTGTATTTTAGAATTTATGGTTTTTATTGGAAACTCTGGGAAATTGAGAAATTCTCCTCTAAGGTCCATTTATCAATTGGTCCAAAATATATGCAATAGAGCAATGAGTCTTACGCATTTACAGCATTTGCTCTGTATGGTTAAACTGTAAAACAGTTTTCAACATCAATTGGCATCAAGCGTTCAGTAAGTAAAACATGCCACATGGCATTAAGATCATACAATAGAAACAGAGACAACACAATCTGCTATTTAATCATAATTTACCATCATTTTCTTGGGTTGAGAAAGAAATCCAATAATGCCATATATAAAATTTAAAGACAGCTATGAGATATCATCGAATGTTTCCATACTAACTTAAATTTACCAGAGGACATGCTTAAGAAATATCCTTATAGTGGACCACTTACAATCTTATACACATTTTCTATAGCTTTAGAGTGAAAAAGGAAAACTAACATTTTCAGAAACAACCCTACTAACTTGAAAAATGATCTAGAGTTGAGTTGTGGTATGGATGAAAAGTTTTATTTAACTACCTCCTCACAAAGATATGACACGGAAGACTGCCTCAAGATCCCCATCCCATGGAACGCACGTTTTTATTTTTATCTAAGCAATGTGCATGATACAGTACATGACTAAACATAATCCAATATGATTTGTGTTGCAGTTGTTCTCCAAAGAACAAATCCGTAAAATTACAACATGTGAAAGCTTAACACAGTGATATAAAATGGCAGTGGCGGGGTTCATATCTTAAACTGACAGACTGATGGTGATTATTGCAAGGACAATGCCCTGCATATGTCAAACGATTTGCAAATAATTTATGTCACCTTCCCCTCCATTATTGTTTTTGCAGAGGACATAAACTGTGTCACCAATATTAAACTGTCTGCAAAAAGAGCCGAGCTCAGCTTTCTCCTCCTTGAGAACGCAGAGCCATCTGCACCCAGACAAACATGCATATGGCCATCATTTGTCCAACATCTTACACAGTGTGAAGGTTTTTTACTTGAAATGCCAACCTGTGTGGCAGATGATGTATGTGTTTCCTCAGTCCTGTGATTACCAGGCCCGCGCCGCTGTGCTGCGCTCTCACCTCATCAGTTCCACAAGCCGCACTCCAAGGTGTGTGAAGCATTTGCAGCAATATGGCTTCTGACACGCAGGGAGGCGGAGGCGCTCCGGTGTGGATATCTGACTCTGGGTTTTGTTCCAATCAGGGTCAAAGTCTGACCCACGGAAATTAGTGTGGGTAAGAGATTTAGGACTCAAAAACAGCAATTTGAAAACTGGAATGAATATATTTTGATAAAGGGGAAAGCAAAGGGTACCCTTGTTGTCCCTAGTTGACTGCTATGCCAAACGCCTTAGCAACATCCTGCATTCTGATCCTCTGGAAGAGAATAAAGTGTAAGGCCTATTTGTTATCACCAGTTGTAAACAGAAAAGGTTTCACCTGCAACAAACAGGTGTAATTCGTTTTAGGGATTTGCCATTACTATAGACCAGGGAACAGTCATCCCTGCAAAATGACATGACAAGACGGCTCTTCTGCAGATCAATATAGTTTTAGGAACACTTGACCACAGTTTTCTTTCATATGTATGTGAATGTGTGTGTACACACATGCTTGCACACACATGGAGAGGATAAGAATAAAAAGATGATTATTAAGCTACTGAAACAGCAATTTTTTTTTTTTTTTTTTTTTTTTTTTGCTTTTTGGAGATCCCCAAAACCCCAGATGTTCTATTCAAATGGAGCACAGTATTTTTCTCTTCCATTATAATCATCTGTTTTTATTGAGGGCAGAGGAAGATAGCTATGAGTTTAAAACGTGTCCCCAAGGGATCTGTTTAATCACCAAATAGCTTTTGCAAAAATCACATATTTTTATGAGTGAAGTATAAATCCATTAGAAACATATGAATTTATTTTCCTTTAAAATTCACATGGACACAAAAATATCTCTCCACCTCTCTTTTTCAGTGATAGGAAGGTGGGATGTTTATTTTCCTATAAAATTCACATGAATACAAAAAGCTCTTCCTTTTTCAGGGATGGGAGGGTGTGACACTTAGTTCTTATCCTCTATCATCAACTATATTTGGACATAAACAAAAGTGTTTCCAAACATGGACTTTGAAGATTTGACCAAAGCTATCCAAGTTAATAAAAAGTTATAATTCCTTAAAATTCATTTATGAAACAAAAATTTATGTATCCTATAACAAAAGTATATCCCAGTGAGGACCAGTTATGCTTATAAGAAAAGCAAAACCAAAGCCATCAAGGCCATCTTGGTAGTGATTCAACATGATTTCCAGAAATTGAATGTAAAAATTGAAAATAACAA